>CM066990.1:12522500-12695000 GCA_033977485.1 Hydrangea macrophylla | reverse complement strand
CAATCTTAGCATGAAGCTCAAAGTTCTTTGCCGCAATGGTAGACACCACATCTGGAGGAGCAGAATCTAAGGTTAGGGTTAGGACATTACCCTGAGCATCAATGGAGTTACTATCAACTCTGGTAGAATCAGATTTAGCTTGGGGAAGAAACGGAGCCCTAGAAGTCACAGAACCTGAACTAGATCTAACTGAAAGACCCTCATCTTGATCAAGAGCATCATCCGTGAACACAATGTGCTGAGTAGCTAAGTTTTTGGAAATCCTACCTTTGGCAAGTTCACCAAAATCTTGAATGGAGGCAGAGGGAGCTCCATCTTGGTCCAGATCTTCAGCCGAGGACTTAACAGTAGCAGCAGATGTGTTTGAAGCATCCACAACTTCTTTAAGCTCTTCCAGGGTGAAAAAAGGAATATTAGAGTGGCTTGGAGACCATTTGGATTTCTCTCTCTTATCAAAGAACACATTCCTGGAAAGGAGATTTATCTTCTCCCTCTTCCAACTCCTCCTCATAGAGGATGTACTAAGGATTCTAGAGAGAAGGAGGAGCTTCTCTCTCTAGATTCCCCATTCTTTTCTCAAGTAATAATAAAAAGATGAGTGTGCCTAACCACCTTCACCTCCCCACTATCATTCAACCATTGTAATCGATATGGCCTAGGATGCTTCAAGGTTTATTCAGTTTTTGAACTAAGGTAGTGCTAGCAACATTAGTACAACTTCCCCCATCAATTATCATACTACATACCTTATTGTTGACATGGCATCTAGTGTGAAAAATATTCTCCCTTTGCTGGTCTACATCATCCTCTTTGACTTGGGCACTTAAAGCTCGTATAGTCACAAGTAACTCACCCACAGCCGGATACTCCACATCATTGTCACAAGTGTCCTCAAGTGGTGATATTTGATTATCATCATTCTCACTTTCAGTTTCCACTTCTCCATCAACACGTGCAATCATGGTCCTCTTATTTGGACATTGTGAAGCTATGTGACCTAATCCCAAACACTTGAAACACTTTATATCACGATTACGAGTTGAAAATTCAGTTTTACCTTTATTGGCATTAGGAACCTCATCTCTTCTTTTTGGCGGTTCGGTCTTGGCCTTTATGGCAGCCCCTTCATCTTTCTTTCCATTCGGCCTCCATGAAGTAGAAGAGCCCGGATTTTGAGAAGACCGAAATCCCTTCCTTTTATTCTGCCTTTCCACTTTTATTGCCATATGTACCATGTCTTCCAACTCCACATAGTGTTGCAATTCCACCACATTAGCTATGTCCCGGTTCAGCCCACTTAAAAACCTTGCCATGGTAGCTTCTCTATCCTCCTCTACATTAGCCCGAATCATAGCGATCTCCATCTCCTTGTAGTAGTCATCCACACTTTTATAGCCTTGAGTAAGATTTTGCAATTTCTGATACAAGTCCCTATGGTAGTGGCTAGGAACAAATCACTTTCTCATGATGGCTTTCATTTCCTCCCATGTCTCAATAGGCCTTTCATGGTTTCTCCTTCTGTTTATCACAAGTTGATACCACCAAAAAATAGCATAATCAGTAAACTCAATAACAGCAAGTTATACCTTTTTCTCCTCGGAGTAGTTGTGGCACTCAAATATCAACTCCACTTTCTTCTCCCATTCCAAGTACACTTCTGGATCATTTTTCCCTTGGAATGAAGGTATCTTTACTTTGATGCTTCCCAAGTTTCTGTCAACCCCATCTTGCCATCTTGGACCTCTTTGAAACCCTCTACCACGCCTTTCTCTCCTTGGCCCAAATCTGCCCCCACTATTTATTGAAGCTCGATCTTCTTCTTCATCGAACTCATCCTCATGATTTTCATCAGATTCATCTATGGGTATGTGCCTTTCTTGCCTTCTAGCATTTCGGATTCTTTGGGGGTGCCCTTCACGCCAAGTTGCAATTTCAGCATCTTGTCTATCCATCCTATCCCGAATCTCATTAAACATCACGCCCATACGTTCAAATTGTTGCTGCATAGCTTGTAACATGAAAGACGGATCCTCCTTTCCTTCTTTGTTTGATTGAGAAGACATATTTTGAAATCTGTGAAAAAAATGTTAGAGATAAAACCTCACAGCACTCCCTCACGTGTATGCACTCAAAATTATGTCACTCACACTCGTGTTTCACTCTTAATTGGCTTTTTTCGAAATTGATCTCACACTCTCTTGCCTTTTTCCACTCTTAACTCCTCTTTTCAGTTCTTTAATGAACTAAATGAACTTGAATCAAGAGATCTCAACGAGTAGTGTTTCAAAACTTATACCAATGGCGAAAATATTTTAGAAATGACGAATCAAAGGAGAAGGAGAAATACAATCAGCATTGAGAGAATTGAAACACACAATCAGATTTAAAGAGAATTGAAACTAACAATCAGATTTAAGAGAGAAGAAATCAGAGATATAGTTATATTTTTATGAGAGAACTAGAAACCAAGATTAGTATGCCTCAAAGGAAGAAGATGAAACCAAAATCAGACTTGGCCTTTCTTTGATATCAATGGCTCCCTTCTTTTTTTTTTTCTTTTTTTTTTTTTTTGGATATCTTTTCTTTTCTTTTCTTTTTTATCTTTTTTTTTTTTTTTTCGGATCTCTTCTTTTCTTTTCTTTTTTTTTTCTTTATTTCTTTATTTTTTTTTTGTATAACTAGAGGCACAAAAACTAAAAAACAAAGAAGAACACAATATAAAACAGAATTTGAAGAACAAAAGAACACGAAGAGTCACGAAGAAAATACGAAGAACAAACAGAGAATAGACGAAAACTTAAAAGGATAGATAACCTGATTTTAGAAACCTTGCTTTGATACCAAATGATGCGAACCTCAATAGACTAGCAATGAGACCCAACAACAAAGATTGAATATCTTCCCAAGAAAGCTAAAAATCAGATTGTTGTAAAAGTGAACCTGTGACCCAACGCCTATAAAGAGACGCAAACCATAGGTATTCCAATTAGTGAACCTGAGACCCAACGTCTATAAAGAGACCCAAACCACAGATATTCTTAGTTTTGAACGCCACAAGGTGAAAACCTTGATAAGTTCTGGAAGTTCAATGAAGAACCAAGAAGAAGGAGTAAAAACTCACTTTTATCAATTTATCAAATCTGTCCATTACAAAACATAAGCAAGGATATATATAGGCTTGGAACATCCCTCCAACCATAGGAATAAATGCAAGTAGTTGGAACAACCCTCCAACCATAGGAAATAATGCATTCACGTTTTTTAGAAAAGGCTAGTACAAAAAAGTAGTTTAACTCATTAAATGCTCTTAAAAACATGAACCAACTCTCAACTACTATCTATAAAACATATATAGCTATATCTTAGAGGTTATATTCAGTCCACATCTTCACATGCATGAATTAAATTGACATAGTCTTCATTTCCCTTTGGGCCACTCTTAGGAATGCTAAAATCAGCCCAAATTTCTTGAATCAGCCCATTGAAAGCTTCTTTGATCTTTTTGGACCTTGCTCTTGTAATTGGCCCATTTGGCACATGCAATGGATCTTGTAATGGCCCATGTTGATTCTCATCAGCATGATTAGCGAGGGTGTGAAAAGCAGACATAGCTCCAGATTTTGGGGCAAAAGCAACTCCTCCCATGTGTTGTCCATTGGATTGTTTGTGACCGTGGGATAAGGCTGGAAAATGGGTAGTAGGTGAGGCCATATTGACTTTGGTTTGGTTAACACCTGCGCATGTAGGATGCAGCTGGTCATGCACGCACATGGGAGTGGACAAGCCGTCGGGTTTCCCGGAATTGGGTACAGAGCCCATGTGCCTCATGTCAGCTTTGTGTAAGGAGGAAGGGTCCTCAACTTGAGAGGCCATGTGCCTGGCAGCACCACTTAAGGAAAGATTAGAAGTCGGCTTAATAGAATTAACATCAGACGACATGCCCTTTGCTGTGGCCTTGGGGTCTTCCACGTGTGAAACTTCAAATTCCTCTCCGCATGCAGACAAGGCACCAGTAAATGTGGGATCGCCCATATGCGCAGCAGCTTATCAACAGAAGGGGTGGATTTCAAAATATGACCGTTGGGACACATATTAGCCGCGTGAGATACACCTTCCGCAAACACCATACGATTTTGTGAGTGGGCACTATTAGGATCAAAATCTGTACGGGTCACATCCACCAAATAAGAACTTTGGGATTTAACATCATGATCCTCAGCTTTCTCATCCATTTGGTTCTGAATTTCTCTCCACACCATATGGACTCCTGGGCCTGCTAAATCTCCCTCATGAGTTTTCCTACTAGAATCTGTGGGAGGTTTGGGTTTAACACTATCTTCATCATCAGAAATGGAGTAGATCCTGCTAGCAGCTGGAGTTTGGCACTTTGGTAGATCTGAATCAGATAGAGAACCTCCCTTTCTTTCTTGCCAAACAAAAAAGCTAGGTTTTGGTCTTCCTATATTAGAATGCCTAGCTGCTCCATGCCCATAAAACTTAGCAACATGGTTCCCTTGCCAAACTTGTTTTCGATGCTTGCCACCATGCTTTTGAAAGGAATCTGGGAGCTTACTCTGGGATTTTAAACCTTGTACCTCATTTTGAAGTTCCTGAATAAGCTTATGAGCTGAAGTAAGATCAAGATTTGTTGGAGCTTGAATCTTTCTTTTGAGCAGTTCATTCGAATCTTGAAGTTTGTGGAATCGAAGATCATTGGAACAGTCTTGGCTTGAAGATTTCTCTTCCCATTCTTCATAAAGTTCCAGATCATCTTCTGACAGATCTTTGCTTTTAATCTTTGAAAGATCAAAAACCCCATCATCTCCAATAGCATATACACCTTTTTTTTTTCTTTCTTTTTTTTTCAGAAAAGGGTAAATATATTCCAAAAAAGACTGTACACAGGTACAAGGGGCAAACCCCAGGATAAGACATTAAGAGCACAGCTAGAGGACCGGTGGAAACTCCACTCACAAAGAAAGATGGACTACATCATAGCCACCTTAAAACATAAAATACAAAAGTACAAGGGGCATACCCCAGGATAACCAGTAAGCTCAGTAAGAGGACTAGTGGCAGGAGGGGCCACTAAAATATATAATACAATCAACACTCAGAAACACAAGAGCACATCAAACAATAATAGTGACAAATGGAAACAATTCCAAAAAAGAGAGAGGCTATGTCCAGGGTGAAGCAAAGAAATCAAGCTGGGGATGATGTTTCCACTTGGACCTAATCTGGAGATTTACTTGGGAGATAAAGTATTGCAGTAGTTGGTCTTTGGGAGTATATGTGCCACTGAACGTTCTATTGTTCCTTTCCCTCCACAAGCCATAGACAGTGACCCCAAGACATATTTTTGGAATAGCTTGATGGATTTTCTTCCCCTTCCATTGTTGTGTCATCCATCTAACAGTGGTATCCCAATTGGTCCTGTTCCATGTAAGCCCACACCTATTCATAAAATTTGCCAAACAAAAGAGGCATAAGAACATTGAAAAAATAAATGGTTGTGAGATTCCATATGACTATGGCATAACACACAAGCAAGTGGACCAGAGTAAAAGTGTAGATTCTATCGTGGGTTGCAAGTTTATTTTGAACAGCAAACCATAAGATAAAATTCTGCCTAGGGGTGCACCCTGAGAACCAAACAAGTTTGTCCCAAAGGACCTTAGGAGAAACAACTCTAACATGATCCCAAATATGAGAAAACTTGTAATTTTCATTTGGGGAGGTGGTCCATAAGATACTATCAGATAAATCAGAATGTTTATACAAACCAGATAAGAGGTCTCGAACTTCATTTAATCCAATAGAGTTAGATCCAAGCCAGATCCAATCGTGGTTCCTTATAATAGATGCTACTTTTGCATAGGTATCAATAGCAGCATCGTATGCAATCCGATTAGTAAACTTTTCAAACAAAGGGCCACTTGGAAGCCAATTGTCGAACCAAAGGGAAGTATGTAGCCCATTACCAATTTTATGTTTTAGTAAAGGCCTAACTACTCCCCTAAGCTTTAACAATTTTTATTCACCCTTTTTCCGAAAAAAAAAAAAAAAAAAAGCTTTAACAATTTTCTCCAATACCAAGAGCATTGGCCAGGAGGTTTAACATCCCAAAAGCTTTTAGATTTTACCATGTACAAATGTACCCATTCTTTCCAAATGGATTTATTTCCAGGGTCAAGAAGGTTACCAATGTGTTTTAAATTCAAAATAGTATTGGTGAGGAAAACATCTTTAAACCCCAAGCCACCCTCGTCCTTAGGCTTACACACTTTAACCCAGGCTATTTTGGCACCGTGCCCCTTCTCGGTAGTACCGGACCAAAAGAATCTCATTAATGCTTGATCCACCTGTTTAAGAACACACTTTGGGAGCATAAACATCCCAGACCAATATTGTTGAATCCCAGAGAGTACGGACTGTATAAGCTGAGCCTTACCTGCATAAGATAAAAATTTAGATTTCCAGGAATCGACTCTAGAGCAAATTTTACTGACAAGATCAGCACAATGGACTTTCTTCAGTTTCGTGGTAATAAGGGGAATTCCCAGATATCTCATAGGGAGAATTCCCTCAGAGAACTGGAGTTCCGCCTTAATATTAAGAGCCTCATGGTCTTCGAGCCCAGAGAAGAAAACACAACTTTTATGGTTATTAGCTTGAAGGCCAGAGATGTCATAAAACTGATTTAAAGTTTTCCTAACCAACTTTGCAGAGTCTATATCTCCGTTAAGGAGGATGATAAGGTCATCCGCAAAACAAAGGTGAGAAATTTTCAACTTATCACATTTCCAATGATAAGTAAAGGCCCCTCTCTGGATGTTGTGGGCAAGTAATTGGCTAAAGGTCTCCATTATAAGAACAAACAGGTAAGGGGAAATGGGATCCCCATGTCTAAGACCCTTGGCACCATCAAAGTAACCCACAGATTCCCCATTGAAGTTAATAGAGTATCTAGGGGTAGTAATACAAGCTTTAATCCATTTTTTTAAGTTTGGAGGAAATCCAAGAACATCAAGTAAGTCAAACACAAATTCCCAATTCACACTATCATAGGCCTTCATAAGGTCAACTTTGGCAGCAGATCTAGGCTTACCACCAGACTTATGATAATCTCTTAACAAATCTTGGGCCAAAAGGATATTATCACTGATTTTTCTACCCTTGACAAAAGCTGATTGGGCTTGGTCAACAATGGCGGGAAGGAGAGCCTGAAGCCTCTTAGCAATGATTTTAGAGATACACTTATAGACAGTGTTTTTTTTTTTGGGAATTGGTGAATGAATAAAAAAAAAGGCAAACGGCACTATACAAAATACAAGGGGCATACCCCAGGATATACAACAAGCGCAAGAAGCATCCAAAAGATGCAAAAAAAGGGAGGACAACTTCCAAGGCCAGCAACCAAAGAAAAGACCTTCCCTAACCAAGTATCAATGAGCTATGAAAACGGAGATGGGGGAACCCTAAACAAAACAGAAACAAAACAAGCAATAATGCCCAAAGGCCCCTCTCACTGAACTAGCAAAATACTCCAATGGAGCAAAATGAGATTAACAAAACAATTACAATTACGTCCATCTAGTAATGTAAATAGGTAGAAGTGGGTCGTTTCTCCACTTGATTTGGATTTGGATAGAGATTTGGAGGACGATCTCTTGAAGAAGTCTTTCCTTTGTTGTGACTTTGGAGTTAAATGTTCGGGCATTTCTTTCTCTCCAGATGCTATACACCACCAACCCAAGGCATATTTTAGGAATGATGTGTTGGGGAGTTTTCTTTGTCCAAGTCCTAGCTGCCCATTCCACAGTTGCGCTCCAAGAGGAAGCTTGAGGAGTAATCTCCAATCGTTGCAGAACTGCCTGCCAAATAAAAGAAGAGAACGAACAACCAAAATACAAATGATCATGAGTTTCCATACCTTGATGACATAGAACACATCCCAAAGGTCCAGGTGTGAAGTGGAAGATCCTGTCATGAGTAGATAATCGATTAAGAATTGCCAACCAAGAAATGAAACTATGCCTTGGTATATTCCCTGGGAACCAAATGAGCCGATGCCATGGGACCTTAGGGCAAACAACTCTAAGGTGTTCCCAAGTATATGCAAGATTAAATTTCCCATTAGGAGAAGGAACCCACACGACACTATCAAGATTATCAGACGGAAGGGGAAGCTCAAGCATGTGGCTCCGAATTTCCATGAGTTCTAACGTGTTAGTATGCGGCCAATGCCATTCCCCATCCACTATGATATCCTTAACTTGCGCATTCAATGGTATCGCTGCGTCATAAGCAACTCTAGGACTAAATTTATCCAAGAGGGGTCCTAAGGGGTGCCAATTATCATACCAAAGGAAGGTACCACACCCATTACCAATTTTGTGCTTCAATAAGGGCCTCACCATCTCTCGGAGTTTAAGAAGTTTCCTCCAATACCAAGAACTCTGGGATGGGGCTTTGGTAACCCAAAAGCTATTGTTTTTTAAAAGATAAGTTTTAACCCAATCCACCCACAGAGATTTTGGACCAGAAGAGAAAAGAGACCAAATATGTTTTAAATTCATTGTTTTATTGAGTTGGACAAGATTTTTTAACCCCAAGCCCCCTTCTTTTTTAGGCTTACATACAAGGTCCCATGCAACTTTAGCCCCATAAGCTTTCTCAATGCCACCAGACCAAAGAAATCTCCTCAACAACTTTTCAACCTCTTTTAAGATACTTTTGGGTAGGATAAACATACCAGACCAGTAATTTTGAATTCCTGACAAAACAGAATGAATTAATTGAAGTCGTCCAGCATAAGATAGGCATTTAGATGTCCAAGATGTAATTCTAGAGCTAATCTTGTAAACAAGTTCTTGACAATCGCCCTTCTTTAGTCTAGAGGTTATGAGAGGAACGCCTAGGTACTTAAGAGGAAGGGATCCAATAGGAAATTGGAATATATGACACATGGAATTAACAACAGTATCCTCAATGCTAGAAGTAAATAAACAACTCTTACTAATATTAGCAAGCAAGCCTGTGAAATCATAAAATTGAGTAAGAGTGTTTTTCATAAGTTGAGCAGATTCTTTATCCCCATGAAACAATAACAGTAGGTCGTCAGCAAAGCACAGGTGGGATATACTCAACTTATCGCATTTCCAATGAAATTTAAAGTGGGTTGAAGCAGTAATATTGTGTTTTAGCAATTGACTCAAAGTGTCCATAACAAGAACAAAAAGGTAGGGGGAAAGCGGGTCACCCTGTCTGAGGCCTTTAGCACCTTCAAAGTAGCCAATTAATTCACCATTAAAGTTAATGGAGTATTTGGTGCTAGTAACACATTTTTTAATCCAATTTTGCATCTTGGGAGGAAACCCTAGAATATCAATTAAGTCCAAAAGAAACTGCCAGCTAACACTATCATAGGCTTTCATAAGGTCAACCTTGGCAGCTACTCGGGGTTGACCTGAAGGCTTATGGTAGTCCCTCATGAGATCCTGAGCTAACAAAATGTTATCACTTATCTTGCGACCTTTGATAAAGGCAGATTGGGCATTGTCAACAAGATTGGGAAGGACAAGTTGGATTCGTTTTGCAATAATTTTGGATATACATTTATAAATGGTGTTGCAACACGAAATAGGACGAAAGTCACCCATTTTAGAGGGATTAGGATTTTTAGGAATAAGAGCAATTATGGTTGCATTGGTTTCTCCCAGAAGTTCACCATGGATAAAGAATTCTTTGATAGCTTGAGTTACTAAAGCACCGGTTAAGTTCCAGGTTTCTTTAAAGAAATGTGCATTGTAACCATCCGGACCCGGTGCTTTGTTGCTGTGAATGCTAAACATGGCGTCCTTGATCTCTATATCACTAGGAATATTATCCATACTAGAAAAGGCTTCCGATGGGATTCTTTTATGGATAATATCCCTGAGTACATTAGAACCAGGATAGACATTGGCCGCAGGGGTACCAATCATGGATTTAAAATATCTAATGGCTTCCTGTTGGGATTCCGCTTCATTTTTTGTATATTCCCCATTAGGTAAGAGGAGAGACACTATTCTATTCCTATTCCTTCGATTTTTAATGGATTGGTGGAAGAAGGTGGTGTTCTTATCTCCTGCTTCAAGCCATTGGACTCTAGATTTTTGCCTCATCACCTCTTCCTCCACACGTATAGCTTCTAGGAAAATTCCCATGAGGCTACGTTCCTGTGCTTTGATAGTTGGGTCATGTGGGTGCACATCTAGTAATTTCTGGCATTGCATAAGGTTTTCTCTAGACTCGTCAGCAAGCAACTTTTCTCTACCTATAGAATCTTTAGAGAATTTTTTATGTGCAATTTTAAGATTCTTAAGTTTCTTGCATAATTGGAATTGGTAATTACCTTCAACATTATTGACCCATGAGTTTCTAACCAAGTCCTCGAACTTATCCAAAGAGGTCCAATAGTTATAGAATTTAAACGTATGACCTTTCTTTCTAATAGAGTTATCCATTTTAACAAGAATAGGAGAATGATCAGAGATACCAGCTGGGAGAAATTGAGCATAGGCTGAGGGAAATGTGGCTAGCCAATCTTGATTGACTAGAGCTCTGTCCAGTTTTTCCTTGTACCTGGTAGTGCTCCAAGTGAAATAAATCCCTGTGAACCGAAGATCTACAAGGCAAGAGGCATTCACACACGCATTAAATTCCTCAGTCCCTTGGTCTTTCCCAGGATTACCCCCAAACTTCTCTTTAGAATTAAGTACTTCTCTTTAGAATTAAGGCAAGAGGCATTCACACACGCATTAAGTACCGAAGATCTATAGACAGTGTTACAGCAAGAAATGGGCCTAAAGTCCCCCATCCTAGAGGGATTAGGGACTTTAGGAATAAGAGCTATAAGTGTAGCATTAGATTCTCTCAGCATTTCTCCCGAGTGGAAAAATTCCTGAATAGCATCAATGACTGAAGGCCCAATAGTAGACCAAGATGCCTTAAAGAAATGAGCATTGAAACCGTCAGGGCCCGGGGCTTTATTCGCATGCATACTAAGAAAAGTATCAGTAATTTCTGTGTTAGTGGGGATTCTATCCAGTGCATCTTTAATATCCTCAGGAATTCATTTGTGGATAAAATTCCTCAAAACCCCAATTCCTGGGTACTGATTTTTAGCAGTAGACCCGAGTAAATCTTTAAAATATCTAACTGCTTCAGATTTAGCTTCATCTAAATTATTTGTAAAATTACCATCAGGTTTTCAAGCTTGAAAATCCTTTTACGGTTCCTTCTACTTTTAATATGTTGAAAAAAATATCTAGAGTTTTTGTCACCAGACTCCAACCATTGCACTCTAGATATTTGCTTTAAAGTTTCTTCCTCAATCCAACTAGCTTTAAGAAAGTCAGACATACATTGTTTCTGTTTTGAGATGAGGGTGGGATTATGAGGATCATTAAGAAGTTCAGAATGAACTCCTTGGATTGCTTCCCTAGTTTTATCAGCTAAGACCTTTTCTTTCCCAACAAACATTTTACTAAGGATTTTTAAATCTTGTTTAATCATTCTAAGTTTGTGACAAAGTTGATATTGAGCTGTACCACGAATAGGGGTGTGCCAAGCATGAGAAACTGTGTCAGAGTAATTTTCAACTTGGGTCCAATAATTGAAAAAATTGAAAGCCTTACCCTTTCTCCTAGCATTCTTATCTAGATAGAGAACAAGAGGAGAGTGGTCAGAAATACCTGGGCTATGGAAATGAACATAAGAATCTTGGAAGGAATCCAACCAAGATTGGTTGACCAGAGCCCGATCTAGTTTTCTTTGAGTATAGTCTGGTCGACCATACCTTCTATTGCTCCAAGTAAAGAATTCTCCCAAGTACCTCAAATCAGATAAGCATAAGGAATCTACAACTTTATTGAAATCAGTGATATCAGAGTTGTAGCTTTTTTAAAACCGCTTGGGAAAAAACCTAGAGTGAGAAGCTCTTCCTTCTCTCTAGAATTCTCAAGATGTACTGCATGGTAAGAGGATGGTGAGGGCTCCCACCCCATGGGTGGTGGTTCCAAGTGCCAGTGCTAAGAAAAGGAAGGAAAAGCTTTTCCCTTTTCCTAGCAATGTTAGAAAATTGAACATCCAAGCTAAGAGGGTTATTAAGTTGTCTTCTCCTCCTACTGATTTTCAGGAGGGGGATGAAGACCCATTAGTCCAGTGGGCGTTAAATTGTATTAGTAGTGACGAGGAAGAGTCGCTTCAAGCAGATGGAGAAACAAATGCTTCTGGTGCTTCTGTTAAGTCCCTGGATGAAGACCTTCACCAAGATGGAGCTGTCTTTGCATCCATTAAAGATTCTTGTGAATTAGCCAAAGGTAGGATTTCCAAAAGCACAGATACCCAGAACAACCTAGAGTCTGATGAATTTTTCCAAAAAAAAAAAAACCTAGAGTCTGATGAAGGCCAAGGTAAACTGTGTATTGAAGACCAATTGGAGGCTGTGGAAGCTACTAATGGGGTAGATGGATTTTGTTTTGCCAAACAAAATATGGGTGGATCAGATGAAGAACTTGATGTGGTGGATACATCCTATTTCCGATCTACTCACGATTCCTGTGAGCTTGCAAAAAAGAAAAGAACCCAAAGTGAGCTGGACAGGCACACCAAGCAAATTAGTGCTATCCTTGATGAAACAAAGGGAGAGGACTTGGAGTTTTCTAACCAGGGTGATGGCATTACAGATGGGTCAAGTGTTATTGATGCTGGCTCAATGTCTCCTCTAAATGGTTCAGTTATTGTTCCTTTTCAACTTGGAGAGGCCCTTATGGAGACCTGCCAAACTGACCCATTAAATTTAGAAGACAAACAAGATGTTGATGCTGGTATCAATGGTAGGCCTCCGTTTATTTCATTTATTTCTGCTATTGATAGTTTGAATACCGCAAATGAGGGTGAAAGTTTACCCTCTGATCCATTTCATGGGCTGGTTACGGAACCCGAGGTGTTTATGGAGTGTGACTCTCACGCACAAATCTCCAACGGTCCTAAAGCAAGGGTTGATACTGGGCTTGGTGCTCCCTACGCGCCTTCTATTGATTTGGGGATTGATAATGCGAGCACACATAAGGTAGCTAACCCCACTGTCATTCCGTCAGACTTACTGCTGATGAACAATATGCAAGAACAACTGGGCCCCATGGCTATTAATGTTATTAAAAAAAAGGAAGCCCATGCTGTCCCTTTTCCTCTCCACACGCAAGGTACTACACAGGATCAATATTCTCTCTCCACTGTTACGCCGAATATGGAGATACCATGTGCTGTCATTACAGATTTTAGTGGGCCTTGTACTAATGCCACCTACCCAAGTCCGGAAATTTTGGGTAAGGGCAAGACTAAAGGGCCGGTTGATAAGACAACAAATGATATAAAAGTGGTAGGTAAGGTGGTGAGCTTTGAGGGGTGCTCTCACGTGGATCCTGGCGGGCCCCTCACTCAGGGCAACACGCAAGACCCTGAATTTGCTGCCCGAGAAGCTTTTTGCCCTCCTAATGGTTCCTTAATTGTGAATGCCACTTGTTCTTCTTATGAGCTGCCAAATGTTAATCAAATAAAAAGAGTTGATGAGAATAAAGATAGGTTTGGTCAACTCTCGGGTGTGGGCCCCGTGGCCTGCACAAATCCTGCTCATCCGAATGATCATGTGCTTGCTGCTACTCAAAACAAGGCTACTCTCTATGATGTCAATTCGGCAACAAATGCCTCTTGCCTTTGTCAAACTAACGGTCAAATTGAGAATGAGTTGTGCATTGTGAAGCCTAAAAATCTGGACACAGCAACTATTTATCATATGGAGGTTACACAAGGTCAGGTGTATAGTGTACCTGGTGGGGTCCAAAGGAAATCATGGGCTGGGTTATTCAAAACTGAGGGTCAGAATGGCAGCTTGGCCCAAACTGAGCTCGGCTCAAAGTTGGAAATTGATTACAGTACCACAGTATGTAATAAGGACTTTAAATTGGAATTTGTGGACCATGGAGGGATTGAAGATCATCTTGTCCTTAAAATCCCGAAGGACTTAACTGAAGCTGGGAAAGACGAATGGACTGCTACCTTGGTTGGCCGATTCCTAGGCAGGAAGCTTCCGTTTTCCCTAGTCACCAACGTTACTGATCGGCTATGGGCTAATGAGGGCCTTATTGATACGTTGGCCACTGATTCTGGATACTTCTTCTTTTCTTTCTCAAGTACAGAAGCTAGGGATGCAATTTTAGAAGGAGGACCATGGTTTGTGACAGGTCAACCTTTCCTTCTTAGGCCGTGGAAACCTCATTTCTCCTTTGAAAACGAGGAGGTTCACTCCATCCCAATCTGGGTAAACTTCTATGGTATACCGCTTGAATACTGGAATCCGAAGGGTATCAGTTTTATATCTAGTTTCATTGGGAAACCAATTCGAGTTGATCGCATCACTGCAAGTAGAAGGCGTATAACCTATGCCCGTGTTTGCATTGAAGTTTCTGCAGATTTTGAATTCTTCAATGAATTCCATATTGAAGCAGAAGATGAGGAGACTGGCAAGACTATTAGAACAAAGATCAATTTGGAATATCAATGGACCCCGGTTCGATGCAAAAAGTGCTCCCAGTTTGGTCATGATTGTTCTCGGACTGCGTCTCCAGGTCTGAGCCGCCTAGATCGCCACCTCCTCAGGAGGGACGGTAAAGATAAGGGGTCCTGGAAAGTTGTTTCAGGCAAAGATAGAGGAAAAAAGACTACTGCTGACCACACTTCTGACCGTACTAAAAGCATGAATGGCTAGGAGGCTCCGTTAGCGAGGGGCAACCGATTTGATGCCCTTTCTCAGCCTTTGGAAGATCCTGATCCTAATCCTGCCAAAGTTGATACCATTGTTTTTCCTTCCGCCAGGACATCTTGTCCGGAAGCTAGCTCTTCTTACCATACAGATGTTCCTCGCGGAGAGACCAGAGAGGAAACCACCCCCCCCCCCTTTAGTGTGGATGACATTGATGAATGTGTTAGTGAATTTGGCCAAGCTAGTGAGGTCGGGACCCCTACAAGGGGTAGTCCCCTCTCCAACAGACAGAAAAAGAAGGAAGCTAAGATGAAATTCAGCGGGAGTCGGCCCAAGGGACGACAACGATCCTGAGGAGGCCCTTGCTTTGGGTGTTGGGGTGTCTCATGTGTTTGGTTCTCTCCATGATGCTATGTTTGTTTGCTTGTTGCTCTTCTTTCAATTGTTTGGTCTGGCTCTCGTAGCATGATCTTTGCGCTTATTGTAATATCCTAGGGTATGGCCCTTTTTTGGAATCGATTTACCATTTTTCCGAAAAAAAAAGATATCAGAGTTAAGCGCAAAGTCAATGCCAGAGACTTCATTAGTATTTAAAACAACATTGAAATCAATTTTTGCAAGTCACATAAGTTGAATCCTAGAGAGAGAATGTCCTCCTTCTCTCTAGAATTCTTATTCTGATTTTCTTCATTTCTCCATTTCTAATGGGGTCAACTAAGAAAAAAAGAAATCATATTGCTAGTCATGGAAAAGCTGATTCTCCATCATCCAAACCAATCTCCAAGCATCAAAGTCCCCAAGGGTCTCTAGTCAAGGGGGCTACTGTTGAGAGCTCCTCCAAGTACACTAAGTCTATTAGCAAATCTATTCTTTCCCCTGAACTAACGAGCAAATATTTGCTCAAAGGTGATGGGTCGGTTCAGATTAGAGATGGACATAGCATTGGTATCCAGCCTAAAGGGGTAGTTCATGTTCTGAATGTAGCTAAATCTGAGAGTGGGATCCTCCCCATCATGGATAGCCCCTCCAAATCTGCTGAGTCTGGTTTTACTACTGATTTGGATAATATTACCAAAGCTTCCTCTTGTGTCAATATTGATCCTGTCTCTCCCTCCCTGTCTAATGGTCATGGTTTCTCTGTTGAGGACCTTGAACTTGAGGAAGATTGGGAAGACCAAGCTGAGTTTGAGGGTGGAAGGCATGTCCAAAATATTACTTTCAAATCTCTTCAAGATTCGACAGAAATTCTTAAAAGGAAAAAGCTAGCCAATAGCTTGGAAGAAGTGGCCTCTGGCCTGGTGAGTGAAGTGGAGGATTCTAGTCATGGCTTTATTATTTCAAACCCATCTGGATCTGAAATAGTGGGCTTGACCAATGATGATATCATTGTGCTTTCTAAAGGAACAGATGAGTCAAAGGATTTGGAAAGTGATAAACCTATGGAAGGTATGGATTCCCTAAGGCGTATTGCTGAATTGGAAAATGAAATTTTAAAGCTTAAGGCAAAATCCAAAGGCATTAATACTGATATTGGAAATTCCACATTGGAGTCAAATTTCAAGGAAGAGACAGCTTTTGATCCAAAATTTGCATCAAGCTCCAAGCCCACTGTGTTTGCTGAGAGTGAGATGCACGTCCCACGCGCAAAGGATAGCAACGGTCACATTTTTCTCACTCCCTCGCTGCAAAAAGGTGTGGGTAAGCACATGGGTTGTTCAGCTTTAACCGAGAATTCCGGAGTGTTGTCTACTCAAGGCACCACCATTTCATCGCACGCAAACAGTTTGATAGGGAGTGCTTTCCACGTGGCACAATCTGGCAGTGACACCTCCACGTTTGCCAAAGTTAACTTGTTAAATCTGGTGGGCCATTGTTCTACTTACCAAGGGTCCACAGATTTTAAATCTGCCAACACATCTATGGTCACCATGCTTGAAACCTGCGAGGAAAAGGACCAGGATAATATGCTTCCTTCTACTGTTGGCCCATGTGCGCACACGGGCACAGCCCAGAGTCCCGCATTTCCTGGTTCTGGTAGTCACATGGGCGCCGGCATTTCCGGGTTTTTGTCTGATGTTGCCCCTACTCGAGTGCAGAAGAGTGAGGGCTTACATGCCCATTTAGACCGTGGGGCTAAAGTTAATGTTCTTGTTGATAGTGCGGCAGTTTCCAAATATGGACCCCAGTCACATTCTAAAGTTAGGCCCCTGCAGCATACCTTGCAAAAAGTGGGTGCCCCCCATGTGCTTGATAGCACTAAACATGCTGACCAAGTGGGTTCCTTTGCTGCGGGCACAGCCCATTTCTCCTTGCACCAGGTGTTGGATAACACCCATTCTATGTGTATTTCGAACCAAGCTTCTCAGAATCCTGTGGTAGAGGGAGGTAATATTTCCCTTTCTTCTGTGGTCCCATCCATTAGCCATGCGAAGCCCCCTGGACCTAGCCCTTGTGCTACTGGCAATAAAGCCACATCTTCCACCCAAAATTCATGGGCTTCTTTAGTCAGAAAGGCTGAACCGGCTAGTGTCAAACTCAGCTATTTTAAACCCAAGAAGGATCAGATAGGAAACTGCTAAAACTCTCTGAGGATCTCACTACTCAGGGTAGTAGAGCTTGGGACAATACCCTTGTGGGTTATTTTATAGGTAAAAAGCTGCCCTACACTCTCGTTAAAAATGCTACTTCAAGACATTGGGCTAAAAAAGGATTGAATGACATGCTTGCTACTGATTCAGGCCACTATATCTTCAAGTTCAACTCCAGTGAAGAAAGTGAATCAGTGCTGGAGAATGGTCCATGGCATGTTGCTGGACAGCCCATCCTTCTTTGAAATTGGCGCACTGGGATGGTTCTAGATAAGGAAGTCCCTGCTACTGTCCCTATTTGGGTCCATATATATGGAATTCCGTTGGAATTTTGGAATGCAGAGGGCCTTAGCCACATAGCTAGCACTATTGGGAGGCCTTTACATGTTGACCGAATGACAGCAACGTGTAGGAGAATCTCATATGCTCGGATCTGTATTGAGGTAAGTGCTGAGTTTGAATTGTTGAAAAATTTTGAGATTGAAGTCATTGACCCTATTACTAAGGAACCTGAGAGGATAGGCTTGACAGTTGATTATCAATGGAACCCAGTTAGATGTGCTAAATGCAAACGGTTTGGTCATGATTGTGCTAGGGTCTACAATAACCAATCCCTCACTAAGACCGATGGAGTTTGGATGGTGAAAGGAAAAGGAAAAGGTAAAAGGGAAGATACGGTTGATACATCCTCTAATGTGGTTGCCTCCTCAACAGATAAAGTGTCTACAGTTAGTATGTATACGGCTGATAATCAAACTGATTCTCCCAATGAAGTAGCTAACCTGCCTCATGAATGTCCTAACCTGGTTGAAAAGGATCTTACAGAGCCTATTCAACCTGTTCTTGATATTACCTCCCCTCTCCAGGGGATAAAAGGTTTTGCTCAAATCTCACCCCATTCCGTTCGGGTAACTGTCACCAATGGTAGTGATACCAGTTTCCTCAAACTGCATGGGCCCGAAGTTACTAAGAAAAATCAATACGCCTTACTGGAAGAGCTTGAAGGTGAACACATTGATAAAGAGCTAAATGTTACCTATGATCAGAAGGGTGACCTACCCAGAGTTGACCTGGATGTCCTACCTATAGCTCCTCATAAATTAGAGGAACTCACAAACATACAAGAAATTTTGGACAGTCCCACTGCCCTTGCTACTGATCCTTCTACTGCCTCTTGTCAGCCTGAACCTGGTAAGCAGGATCTTTTGAAGAACCCATCCTCTGGCTCTTCAGGTAAGTTAACTCTTCCATTGCCAGTTATTAATGATATTTAGCTGCTGGAACATTCGGGGCCTTAATCAGCCCTCTAGGCAATCCGAAGTTGCCAAATTTATCTACGAGAATAATATTGATATTTTGGGGTTAACCGAAACTAAAGTTAGACAGGCTAATGAAGATTTCATTAAAACCAAATGTTTTAAACACTGGAATTTTGTTACCAATAGTAGTCCGAATTCGGTTGGTAGAATTTGGGTTGGTTGGAATGCTGATACTATTAATCTCACTATTCTTAGAATCACTTCCCAACTTATTCATGTTAGCATTGAAAAGGATGATAAATCCATTTCCTTTGAAGCCTCTTTCATTTATGGTTTTAACACTGGCCAAGCCAGATTGGACCTATGGTCTGACCTAAGGTCCATTTCACAGAGTAATAAGACCACTAACTATATTGCACTAGGTGACTTTAATGTGCCTTTAAGTCCAGATGAAGTCTCTGATGCAAACTTTGGTTGGAATAACGAGATGAAGGAATTTAAAAAGACTATTAATGAGTGTTGTCTAGTGGATCTTAGATATATAGGTGAACAATTTACTTGGAGTAACAGAAGGTATGGGAAGGAAGATTTTACCCAAAGAAAACTTGATAGAGCTCTGGTCAATCAAGCTTGGTTGGATAATCTCAGCGATTCTTTCGCCCAATTCCAGGTTCCAGGTACCTCCGACCACTCTCCTATTGTTGTTCATATTGATAAAAAGCATTATAGGAAAGGGAGGGCTTTTAAATTCTACAACTACTGGACTAAAATGGACTCCTATAATGATATTGTTCAGAATGCCTGGGATATTAATGTTGAAGGTACTGCCCAATTCCAACTTTGCCAAAAGCTCAGAATCCTGAAAAAGGATCTCAAACAGTTTAGCAAAAGTACTCTTGGCCTTGAGAGGGTTAATGCTAACAAAGCTAGGGAGGAATTAAAGAGACTCCAAACCCTTTTAATCAGAGATCCTAACAACTCTGACCTCATTGATATGCATAATAAATCTTTGAAAACCTTTCATGAAGCTATTTGGATTGAAGAGGAAGTTCTCAAACAAAAATCTAGGATACAATGGTTAGAAGCTGGGGATAAAAATACTAGATATTTTCATATGTCTATTAAAGCTAGGAGGAACATGAAAAGAATTTTTTTTACTTGAAAAACCTAATGGGACTTTCACTTCCAACTGTAATGAAGCTAAAGATGAAGCTATTAGGTATTTTCATAGCTTGCTGGGCACTACCTCTAATCACTGCTATCCTGGTAAAGAAGCTCTTAGCAGTGTTATCCACAAAACTATTCCTGTTGAACTTATGGCTGAGTTGGATAGGATTCCTTCTGATATTGAAATAAAGAATACCCTCTTTAGCATGCATAGTCATAAAGCTCCTGGTCCTGATGGTTATAATTCCTTTTTCTTTAAAAGCTCTTGGACTATTACTGGTCCTCTTGTTATTGCTGCTATTAGGGAGTTCTTTCAAAATGGAGAGATGCTTAAAGTTGCTAACACTACTCTTATTGCTTTAATTCCTAAAGTCCCTAATCCTACCCGGATGGGAGATTTCAGGCCTATTTCTTGCTGCAATACTGTTTACAAATGTATCTCTAAGATTATTGCCAATAGGCTTCAGTTGGTTCTCCCTAAATTAGTTGACCAAGCCCAATCTGCTTTTGTCAAAGGTAGGAAAATTAGTGATAATATCCTCCTTGCTCAAGACCTTCTTAGAGATTACCACAAACCTTTGGGTAAACCTAGAGTAGCAGCAAAGGTGGACATTATGAAAGCATATGATAGTGTTAGTTGGGAGTTTCTCATTGATATCTTGGATGTTCTTGGATTTCCACCAAATTTAAAGAAATGGATCATTGCTTGTATTACTACCCCAAAGTACTCTATCAATTTTAATGGTGAATCTGTGGGTTTTTTTGCAGGGGCAAAGGGGCTTAGACAAGGTGACCCTATCTCTCCGTATCTTTTTGTCCTTGTTATGGATACCCTTAGTCAATAGCTCCATAATTTTATTAATACGAGACCCTTTACCTATCATTGGAAATGTGATAAGCTTCAGATATCTCATCTCTGTTTTGCTGATGACCTTCTTATTTTGTTTAATGGAGATGAGGAAACTGCTATAGTGATTCAGGAAGCCCTTAACCAATTTTATCAGTTCACTGGGCTCCAAGCTAATAATGCTAAAAGTTGCCTTTTCTTTTGTAATGTTGAGGAGGAAATAACTGAAAATATTCTTTCCACCCTCAACTTTGTGAAAGGTAATTTACCTGTCAGGTACCTTGGGGTGCCCCTTATTACTTCTAAGCTCAAAAAACAAGACTGTGAAGAGTTGGTTAGCAAAATTTGTGCTAGAATTAATTCTTGGAAGTCTAAATTTCTGTCTTATGCTGGAAGAGCTCAATTGATTAATTCTGTTTTGACAGGTATTCAACTTTTTTGGTCTGGCATGTTTATTCTTCTCAAAGGAGTTCTCAAACAAGTGACTCAATTTATGGCTAGATTCTTATGGGCTGGTAACATTGAAATTAAACATGGTGCAAAAATAGCTTGGGATACAGTTTGTAGACCCAAGAAAGAAGGAGGTTTGGGGTTCAAGGATATCAATTTAACTAACACCATTTTGAACCTTAAACATATTGGAAGTATTCTTGATCCTTCCAATACCTCTCTATGGAAAAATTGGATCCACCTGCATATGCTTAAAAACAAAAGTTTCTGGCAGGTTAAAACTCCTTCCCAATGCTCGTGGTATTGGCGAAAATTATTAAAACTTCGATATATTGCTAAACCTTTGCTTATTCATAGAATTGGGAATGGTGAGAACACTTATCTCTGGTTTGATAATTGGCTCCCTGTTGGGCCTTTGTTGGATAAATATACTGTCAGGATTGTTTATGATGCCGCCATTAACATTAATGCTAAAGTTAGTACCATTATTAGGGGTTTGGATTGGAATTGGCCTAGCTCTCACTCCATTGATCTGGATGAAGTTAGAACTATGTTCACCAACCTTTATAAACCCTCTTCTCTTCAGGACAAAGTTAGTTGGCAGGTCACTCCATCAGGTAAATTTAAATTTTCCCTTATTTGGGATCATTTAAGGTACCATCACCCCAAGGTTCCTTGGTATGACAGTGTGTGGTTTAAAGGAGGTACTCCTAGGTCGAGTATCATTCTTTGGTTAGCAGCTCATAACAGATTGTCTACCCATGATAGGATTTCTTCTTTCACCCGTGGCCCCCTGGCTTGTGTTTTCTGCCACTCTCAGATGGAAACACATAATCACTTGTTTTTTTCTTGCTCTTACTCTTGTGGTATTTGGCAGGATATTATGCATAGGTGTGGCTTGACTTGGAATGGACAAGGTTGGAATGACACTTTGATCTGGATGGCTCAACACCTCAAAGGAAAGACGACACTTCATCAAATCCCCAAACTTTGCTTGGGAGTCACTGTTTATGGATTATGGAAAGAGCGGAACAATAGATCCTTCAAACACATTTTTTGTCCCAAAGAGATTATCCTCAAGAGCTTAATATCTCAGATCCATGACCTCATAAGGGTTAACTGGAAGCACCACAGCAATCTTAATTCCATTCTTTGTAATTGGCTTTAATGTCCTTCTTTTGTTGATGGCAATTGCTTTGCATTGATTTGTTTTTGGCTGTTTTGGGGCTAATCTCCCTTGATTGGTAGCTTTCTTTGCTACATGTTCCTTTTCAGAGCCCTGCTTCTATCTGTATATCCTGGGGTATGCCCCTTGTACTTTTGTACATCCTTTTTTGGAATCTATTTACCATTTTCCGAAGAAAAAAAAAACATTGAAATCACCTAAAAAAATTTGGTTAACATTAGAATTAGGGTTGTAAGTAGAAGTTAATTCAGACCAAAGCTCCTTCCTTTCCTGTCCTGTATTAAAACTGTAAATAAAAGAAGCTTGAAATTGAAAACTGAGGTCATCACTTTCAATAATAACTTGAATAAGCTGGGGAGAACATCTAAGCACAGTAAGGTTAATCTTATCAGGATTCCACCCTAGCCAAATTCTCCCTGTAGAATCAGGAGTGTTGTTGGAAATAAAACTCCAATCTTTGAAAACTGTCCTTTTGATTTTATCCTCATTTGAGTATCTAACTTTGGTCTCAGTGATACAAAGGATATCAATATTATTCTCGTAAATAAATTTAGCAACCTCAGATTGTTTAAAGGGCCTTGAGGCCCCTAATGTTCCAACTACTTAAAATCATTAAAATCGATTGTGTGACTGCTTCTTTTTACCTGAAGAACTAGAATTTTTGTTCTTCTTATGGTGAGCCTTACCAGAGCTATGATGCATACCAGATGGAGGAGGCAGAGAGGGATCCTGATGAATCGGATGCTCGACAAATTCAGTGTGAGATCCCTGAGGTGCACTTTTGGGCATAGAGGGAAGTATGGATTCTTCTGCATATCCTAGAGGACTTGGTACCACAGTAGGAGTGGAATTGGCTGTAGAGTCTGATATGAGAGAAGGTGGCAATATGTCTGTGGGAGGATGTTGAGGCGGATCCTTGTGCATGAGTTCCACATCATCTCCTACAGGAATTCACTGGGCTGCTTTACAAGATTGAACCGAAACTGTAGCTTCCTCTCCCTTCTCATATTGACATAGGTCCAAAGGGGAAGAGGGATGGATCGTAGAGTCGGGATTGGGGATATTTTGTTTTGTGGAGCCTTCAGTGATAGCAAACATTTTGGGAGCAAGGGGTGCAAGGGTAGGTTCAGTAACCTCCCTGACATCATCAGGATCCTCAGTAGTTTCTAACACAGCAAATAAGTTGCTCTGTGCAATAGTAATATCCGATTTCCCTTTGGTAAGACCAGGAGTACTGGGGATAACACCTCCCTCATGGACATGATGAGTGGTAAGGTCAGCCGCGACAAATTTACCTTTTTGTTTAGTTTTCCAATCTCTATCATCTCCATCTGTACTAGAAGTCTCAGTAAGATCAAGTATAGAAAAGGGGGGAGGACCTTCAGTGGGAGCAGCATTGGGATTGTATCCTTTGGTACTTGTTTTCAAAACTCCTTCATCCCTGTTAGAGTTGGTGCCATCTCCCTTAATGTGGGCTCGAGCCTTTGGTAATTTCGATCAATCATGTCCAAATTTAGAGCATTTTGCACACCGAATAGGAGTCCACTGTATTCTACTGGAAGAACAATCTGTTCCATTTCACCACTTATGGGATCTTCAAATTCAATAACCAACTCCCTGAGGAGCTCATCCTTTGCATTAAGTTCTATACAAATCCTTGCAAAAGAAACTCTCCTACAAGCTGTTGTGACCCTAGCAACATGTAGTGGCTTTCCAATGGCACTAGCAATGTAGCTTAAGCCTGTGGGATTCCAGTACTCAAGAGGGATGTTATAAATATGGACCCATACTGGGATGGTTCTGATAGCTTCTTTTGACAAGGTTAAACCAGCATGCCAATTTTGGAGTATAATAGGTTGTCCTGCAAGGTGCCATGGCCCTCCCTCAAGAATAGATAGGCTCTCTTCAGCAGAGTTAAATTTGAAAAAATAGAAGCCATTATCAGTGGCCACCATGTCATTAAGACCAAATTCTCCCCACAGCCTTGCAGTAGAATTTTTGACAAAAGAAAATGGCAGCTTCTTCCCAATGAAGTAGCCTACAAGAGTGTTCTCCCATTCAAAGCTGCCATCAATACGAACCTGAGTTGGCATGTTGATTAATTTCCTAGCATTTCCTTCCTTGGGCTTAATATAAGTCAATTTAAATTTATTTTCTCCTTTGGTTGCAACAAGAGAAATCCAAGATTTATGTTGAGTCTTTGGACATTGCAAAGGAAGGGAGTTTTGCTTGGGAAAACACTCTTGTGGGCTATTTTATTGGGAAAAAGCTTCCTTACTCTCTTGTTAAATCCTCTACCTCCAAGCACTGGTCTAAGCTGGGACTTTGTGATATGTTGGCTACTGACTCGGGTTTCTACTTCTTCAAATTTAATAGCAAGGATGAGAGTGTTTCTATCCTTGAGGGAGGTCCATGGCATGTTGCAGGGCAGCCAATAATCCTCCGTAGCTGGCAATTTGGTCTTACCTTGTCTAAAGAAGCTATTTCCACAGTACCTATTTGGGTCCATATTTTCAACATTCCCTTGGAATATTGGACTTCAGATGGTTTAAGTCATATTGCGAGTGTGTTGGACAGACCTCTCCATGTGGACAGGATGACAGCCAATTGTCGCAGAATTTCTTATGCTAGGATTTGCATTGAGTTCAATGCTCAAGATGAACTGCTCAAGGGATTTGACATTGAAGTTGAAGACCCTATAAGTGGCGAACTCAATAGAATTCACCTCACTGTTGAGTACCAATGGAACCCCATTAGATGTGCAAAATGCAAACGCTTTGGACATAATTGTGCTTCCCTCCCTAATATGAAGGCTCCTGTTATGTTTATTCCTACTGCTAACAACCACTCTGATGATAATGCTTGGAAGACGAAAGACAAGGGCAAAACAGTGGCTGCCACTAGCACCTCTATCAATCCTCCCATTGGAAGTGAGGAGTTGGCCCCGAAGACTGTTTTCAAGGAGTTGCATACCCAGAAGCCTAATTATTTTACAGTCTCAAAGGGTGCTCAAGAGAGGAACCAATTCTCTGTTTTAATGAATGATCAAGCTGCTAATGAGGGCTCGGATCCAAGAAGGGACAACCAAGCTGCTGTTAATGTCGAACCTTCAACTGACCTTGTTTTACCAGAGTCTCACACAGTGCTTGCTGGTCATGATAAAGTTGATACAATTGCCATTGAAGAACAGAAAGTCCCTCCAAATGCCCCTACGGGGGATGATTTCTTGCTTAATATCCAGAAGGATCCCATTTTTGATCCTCAAACCCTGTCTGTACAGAATGGTATGGTTGGGGATGTGCAGCCAATTGGGCATATTCAGTACCATGAACCAGGGACAGGGGTTATAAAGGAGAATTTGAAGCAACAATGGGATCTTCAGGAATCCGTTTCTCTATCCAAAGTGGAACCTTGCTCCGGACAAATTGTGTATGCTAATTCCTTCTTTAAGATTTCCACATCTAACCAGGATTCCAGTGACGATGAAGAACAATCTGCCCTATCTCAGGCTCTTCCCTTGGAGATGGAAAGGGAACAAAAGGAACAAGATGCAGGAGGGCTAAAAGGGCTCATTTTGAAGGGTGACCAACTACACAACCTTACTGACACTGTTGATATTGCCAAACCTCTTAATATGGAACAGGATATTGTTAAAGGAGATTCCTCGCAAGCTATATCCCCTCCAAGCTCAACAATATATCCCAAGCCATCAACCATTGATAGTAAGCAGAAGAGTAAGAAGAACTCCCATTCAAGTTCTTCAGGTAAGAAAAAACATTCCCACCGTCGTTCTTAATGATTATTAGCTGTTGGAATATTCGAGGTCTTAATTTGGCCTTTAAGCAAACTGAGGTTGCTAAGTTTATCCATGAAAACTTTATTGACGTTCTTTGTATTGTTGAAACCAAAGTTAAACAATCTAATGAGGATGCTATCAGAAGGAAAATTTTCAAACAATGGGATTTTATCTCAAATAGCAGTCCTACCTCCACTGGTAGGATATGGATTGGTTGGAATTCTGATAAATTTTGTCTTAAAATTCTTAAAATCACATCCCAACTCATTCATGTTAGCATTGAGAATGATGAGAAAACCATTTACTTGGAAACTTCGTTTGTCTATGGTCTTAATACTGGTCAGGCTAGAAAGGAGCTTTGGTCCGATTTGAGAACTATTTCTGCTAGCACTGATACCATTAATTATATTACTCTTGGTGATTTCAATGTCACCTTGTGCCCAGAAGAAATTTCAGATTCTAACCATGGTTGGGATTCTGACATGTATGATTTCAAAAATGTTACTAATGACTGTTGTCTAGTGGATTTGAGATATGTAGGAGATTTGTTCACCTGGTGCAACAGAAGATATGGTAGGCCAGACTTTACTCAAAGGAAGCTTGATAGGGCTTTGGTCAACCAAATATGGCTTGATAATTTAACAGATTCTTTTGCTCATTTCGCGGCCCCAGGTATATCTGATCACTCTCCTATTATTGTTCATATTGATAAAAATCAAAGGAGAAAAGGTAGGACTTTCAAATTTTATAACTATTGGACCAAATTGGATAACTACTCTAATATAGTTAATAATGCTTGGAGCCATACTGTTGAAGGGACTGCTCAGTACCAAATCTGTCATAAACTTAGGAACCTTAAACAGGATCTTAAGAAATTTGGTAAGAGTTCCATTGGTTTAGAAAAGGTTAATGCGGATAGCGCTAGACAGGCTCTTAATTCTATTCAGACATCCTTACTCGATGACCCTAACAATCCAAATCTTATTGAGCACCATAATCTCTGTTTAAAAAACTTTTATGAAGCTATTTGGATTGAAGAAGAAATTCTTAAACAGAAATCTAGACTTCAATGGCTTGAGGTGGGTGATAAAAATTCTAAATACTTTCACCTTTCCATCAAAGAAAGAAGGAATTTTAAGAGAATTATTGTCCTTGAAAAACCTGATGGTACTTTCACCACCACCTGTAATGAGGCTAAGGGAGAAGCTGTTAGATATTTCACCTCCTTACTTGGTACCCCTTCTAATCACAATTACCCTGGTAAAGATGTCATTAGATCTTTTGTTCATAAAAGAATCCCAGAAGAGCTTAAGGTTGATTTGGATCGTATTCCCTCAGATGATGAGATTAAGAAGGCTCTTTTTAACATACATAGCAACAAAGCTCCGGGCCCTGATGGCTATAATGCTTTTTTCTTTAAGGACTCTTGGGATACTGTTGGCCCCTCTCTCTTAGGAGCTGTTAAAGAATTCTTTCAGAATGGGGAATTACTGAGAGAATCTAATACTACTCTTATTGCTTTGATCCCTAAGGTCCCTAATCCTTCTAAGATGGGCGATTTTAGACCTATTTCTTGCTGCAATACTGTTTATAAATGCATCTCTAAGATTATTGCTAGCAGATTACAAACTATCCTCCCTAATTTTATTGATCAAGCCCAATCTGCTTTTGTTAAAGGTAGGAAGATTAGTGATAATGTTCTTCTTGCCCAAGATCTTCTCAGAGATTATCATAAACATATGGGTAAGCCTAGAGCAGCTGCTAAAGTGGATATCATGAAGGCCTATGATAGTATTAGTTGGGAATTTATTATTGATTTATTGGATGTGATTTGTTTTCCCCCTAACCTTAAGAAATGGATCATTGCTTGTATCACTACGCCCAGATACTCTATTAACTTCAATGGAGAATCAGTGGGTTATTTTGATGGTGCTCGAAGGTTAAGACAAGGAGATCCCATATCTCCCTATTTATTTGTGATCATTATGGATTCTTTGAGTCAACTATTGATTCATAATATCCAAAGGGAACGTTTTACTTATCATTGGAAATGTGATAAGTTGAACATTTCTCATCTATGCTTTGCAGATGATCTTCTTATTCTTTTTAATGGGGATGTGGATTCTGCCAAAATGGTTCGTCTAACCCTCAACCAATTTTATGAGTTAACTGGCCTTCAAGCTAACAATTCTAAGAGTTGTCTTTTCTTTTCGAATGTTGAACCTGAAAAGATTGAAGAAATTTTAAATATTCTCCACTTTGAAAAAGGAAATCTTCCCATTAAATACCTTGGTATTCCGCTTATCACTTCTAAACTCAAGAGAGTTGATTGCGATGGTTTGGTGAATAAAATTTGTGCTAGGGTTAATTCTTGGAAATCTAACTTCTTATCTTATGCAGGAAGAGCCCAACTAATTAGCTCTGTGTTGACAGGGATACAACTCTATTGGTCTGGTATGTTTATGCTTCCCAAAGGTGTCCTCAAACAAGTGTCCCAAGCTATGGCTAGATTTCTGTGGACTGGCAAGACTGATAAAATTTCTGGGGCTAAAGTTGCTTGGGATAAAGTGTGTAGGCCAATTAAGGAAGGGGGGTTGGGTTTTAAAGATATTTTTTTAATTAACTCTATCTTGAACCTTAAACATATTGGAAATATATTGGATCCTTCCAATATGTCTCTCTGGAATAAATGGATCCACCAGTATATGCTGAAAGGTAAGAGTTTCTGGCAAGCCAAGATCCCTTCCCAGTGCTCTTGGTACTGGAGAAAATTATTAAAGCTCCGAGGTGTTGCTAAACCCTTACTGATTCATCGTATAGGTAATGGCAATAACACGTCTTTGTGGTTTGATAATTGGCTCCCAATGGGCCCCTTGCTGGATAAATTTTCTGATAGAATTGTTTATGATGCGGCTATTAATATTGATGCCAAGGTTAGTAGCATCATAAGAGGGACGGAATGGAATTGGCCTAGCTCCAACTCTATTGAGCTTAATGAAGTTAGAAATGTTTTATCCTATTTCTACCAACCTAGTAGTTGCATTGATTCTGTGCAGTGGATTCCTACCCCTAATGGTATGTTCAACACTTCCCTTATATGGAACCATCTGAGAACTCATCACCCTGTGGTCCCTTGGTATAATATTGTGTGGTTTTCAGGGAGAATTCCTAGACAAAGCTTCACCCTCTGGCTAGCTACTCAGAATAGACTCTCTACTCATGATAGAATCTTTAGTTTTACTTCTGGTCCTTTAGCTTGTATGCTTTGCCATAAGCATATGGAAACTCATGACCACCTTTTTTTTGCCTGTTCTTACTCATCTTTTATTTGGCAGGATTTGATGCTTCGATGCGGCTTAATCTGGCAAGGTCAGAATTGGATTGACAGCTTGGAGTGGATGGCTCAAAGGCTAAAAGGAAAGACTTTTCAACACGTACTTCCCAAGATGTGCCTTGGAGTGACAGTCTATAGCTTATGGAAAGAGAGAAATAATAGAACTTTCAAGAATACCTCCCACACCAAAGAAAGTCTCCTAAAGAACCTTATCTCTTAAGTGAATGCTCAAATCCGAGTCAAGTGGAAACACCATGCACATTTAGAAAGATTTACCTGTAATTGGAGATAGAGGCCTTTTTGTTTTTGATTTTTTGTTTTTGATTTGTGTTGTCTCCTTCTTGTTTTTGCTTTTCAGGGGACTTCTTCAGTCCTTAGGTTGTTTGCTTTGCTTCATGTCCTCATGATTTGATCTTACTGTTTATCCTGGGGTATGCCCCTTGTACTTGTTTGTACATCCTTTTTTGGAATATATTTACCATTTTCCGAAAAAAAAAAAAGATTTATGTTGAGTGGGGCTAACGCATGGACTAGGTGAGCTGGATTTTCAGCCGAGCATAATGTGGGCCCAGCCTCGGATGTCTTTCCAGTTGGGATAGTAAGTGGATAGGTGATGGTGGGGTTCGTGCGCTTGGCTTGTAAATGACTTGGACGTACGCTTTGATTGAGCTTGTAAGGGGAATTGGTATACTCCCAATCTGACCGTTGGTCTTGGCACTATTAAAACTAGGAGCAGTGGGGGCTGAGTCAGCTTTGGTTTGATCACTCAAAGTATGCTGAGGAGGCTTTGCAATAGGAATCACGAGATTTGTCTCGGGAGCATATGGGGACAATGCGCTGGGTTTTAAGGGGTTGCCCATGTTCTTGTCAGATTGAATGAGTGGATTGGGTTGCTTGTCAAGAAGCTCACCTATGGAAAGACCTTTCTGCCCATGGACATTTGAGTTATCAACCACTTTGATGCCATCCAGAATAGTTGCGCCAGCACCATTGCGTGTAGGAGGTAAACAGCCAGCTTGCGTGTCCCTACCTACCCTCGGTTCTAGGACAACATTAGTAGAGGAAATATGACCGTTATGCCCCATAGTAGTACAGCTGTGGGCCCCTATACGGACAAACTCCTTGGGACTAAGATCTGTAGAAAATTGTGGATCAAAAAGGTATTCTTCATCAGCTTGCCCACTCAAGTAAACCTGCCCATTTTGAGATTTTGAAAGCCCTTCTGCACAAAACTCCTCCAGTTCAGGTTTATTAGAGTTTGGAAGAGGGGCTCCAAGGCAAATATCAAATGGCTCAAACTGGGAATCTCTCCAGTTTCTCCCTCCTCTATTCCTTGTACCTCCCCTTCTCCCATTGGACCAATAAGGGGTTCTCCCAGCAAAGTAGGACCCTCCCCGAGGATGAGCAACAATGGGAGGAGACACAAGCCCCTTGGACTTGTTATCTTGCATTTCAGCAATTAAATTTCTAAGATGAGTATTTTCATCTACAAGTTTGGAGTTAAGTCTTTGAGATGCTTCATACCCCACCTTTAGGGGGTGATCAAACTTCAGATCTTCTTCATCACTTTCCATTTCTGTAGAGGATTCTAGGCAAACATTCACCTTATCATTACCCAAAATAGGAGCAACAATGGATTCACCCTCCTTCAAAGGACTGACAGTGGCATTGAAGGAGACAGAATCAGTAGTAGCATCCTTTAAAACTGAATCAACATTTACTGAAGGAGGATGTTCAACAACAGTAGGTATCACAATAGGATCCACATTACTTGGAATTCCATATTTTATGGAAGGAAGCTCATTAGTGGTAGTAGGAGTAGAAATAATGGGAGCATCTTGAATGATCTTACTTACATTACCAGCATTAATCACTCTCACAGCTTTGAATTTATCCATGGAAAGTTGAATGAAAGAACAGATAAGGAAAGCATTTAGAAAAACTAGAGAGAGGGAGGAGCTTCTCTCTCTAAGAGTTCCTTTGATTTTGATGGGTCTGAGATTATAAAATTCTTATCTCTCGGACAATAGTTGAGAGTTGGTTCATGTTTTTAAGTGCATTTAATGAGTTAAACTACTTTTTTGTACTAGCCTTTGCTAAAAAACGTGAATGCATTATTTCCTATGGTTGGAGGGTTGTTCCAACTACTTGCATTTATTCCTATGGTTGGAGGGATGTTCCAAGCCTATATATATCCTTGCTTATCTTTTGTAATAGACAGATTTGATAAATTGATAAAAGTGAGTTTTTACTCCTTCTTCTTGGTTCTTCATTGAACTTCCAGAACTTATCAAGGTTTTCACCTTGTGGCGTTCAAAACTAAGAATACCTGTGGCTTGCGTCTCTTTATAGACGTTGGGTCTCAGGTTCACTAATTGGAATACCTGTGGTTTGCGTCTCTTTATAGGCGTTGGGTCACAGGTTCACTTTTACAACAATCTGATTTTTAGTTTTCTTGGGAAGATATTCAATCTTTGTTGTTGGGTCTCATTGCTAGTCTATCGAGGTTCGCATCAAGATTGCACTTCAGACACTTAGAGAGAATCGCCTCTATGCTAAGTTTAGTAAGTGTGAGTTTTGGCTAAAGGAAGTTAAGTTCTTGGGGCATGTAGTTTCACATAATGCAATTTCTATAGACTCAGCAAAGACGAATGTAGTTTTTAATTGGAATAGACCAACCAATGCATCAGAAATACAAAGTTTTCTCGGATTGGCTGGATACTACAGGAGGTTCATGGAAGGATTCTCAAGGATTGCGTCTCCTCTAATCGGACTAACGAAGAAGGATTCGAAGTTTGAGTGGAGGGACAAGCACGAAAGAGCCTTTCAGGGACTAAAGGAGAGGTTAACCTCAACGCCAGTGCTAGCTATACCCAAAGTAGTGAACAGTACACTATCTATAGTGATGCTTCATATCAAGGATTAAGATGTGTACTTATGTAGAATGGTCAGGTTATCGCATATGGATCCCGATAATTAAAGCCACATGAGTTGAACTACCCTACACGTGATCTGGAATTGGCTGCAAAAGTCTTTGCACTTAAAATTTGGAGGCACTACCTCTACGGAGAAAAGTTTGACTTGTTCTCGGACCACAAAAGCTTGAAATACCTGTTCTCTCAGAAGGAGCTAAACATGAGATAATGATGCTGGATGGAGCTACTTAAGGACTATGACTTTAATTTGCAGTACCACCCCGGTCAGGCATATGTAGTCGTAGATGCTCTGAACAGAAAACCCCAAAGGTTAATCGCCTCACTTTTAATCAAGGAATGGAAAGCCTTAGAAGCTTTAACAGAATTTGACATTCAGGCTGCAAGACCAGATGATGGACGACCTTTTAGGATGTCTTATGGTATAACCATCAATCGTTCACTGAATACTCGAAGTTCAAAAGATGGATGAAGGATTGAGGAAATGGTTTGAGAAGGCGAAAACAAAGGATATGACTTAATGAAATGCTAGAATAGACGAAGGACTCAGATGTATGGACGTGTTATGTGTACCTAACACAGATGGTTTGAGGAAAGACATTCTGGATGAAGCACATAAGTTAAGAGTGACCATACACCCTGGCGGAACAAAAATGTGCAAAGAATTAAGAAAGGAACTTTTGGTGGGAAGGAATGAAGAGAGAAGTCGTAGAGTATGTAGCCAAGTGCCCTACTTGTCAGCAAGTCAAGGCAGAGCACCAACGACCTCCGGGATTACTACAACCTCTATCAGTCCCAGAATGGAAATGGGAGCATATCACAATGAATTTAGTTATGGGATTTCCAAGATCTCAGTAGAAGCATGATACTATTTGGATAGTTGTTGATCGACTGACCAAATCAGCCCATTTTATTGCCTACAACATGACCTATCCTGTCAAGAAAATGAGTCGTGTATACCTGCAATAGGTTGTGCGATTACATGTGGTACCGGTATTAGTCGTATCAGAACAAAATTTGAGATTCACTGCTAGATTTTAGGAGAGTCTTTCGAAAGTAATGGGAACGTCTCTGACGCTGAGTTCCACATTTCATCCACAAACTGACAGATAAAAGGAAAGGATGAAAGTAGCACTAAGCAGATACAAGGAGCTACACGGACAAACGACATCAAAATCTAGAATTTGGAGTTGGAGATCATGTGTATTTTAAAGTTTCCCTGATTCGAAGCATTGTAAGGTTTGAACAGAAGAGGGGAAAGCCAACACCACGCTACGTCGGACTATTTAAAATATTGGAATGCATGGGGAAGTCGCCTATAGATTGGCATTACCATTGAAGATGTCGAGAGTTCATAATCTTTTCAATGTGAGTAAGCTGAGGAAATGTCTTCACAACTCGACGCACAAAATTGATTTCAAAGATATCGAAGTAAACGACAATGCTATATTCGTCGAAGGAATAGCTTCTTGGGAACTAGAATAAAAAATGCGCGAGAAATTTCCGTTTCTGTTTAGTTCTAGTTAGATTTGATTTCGAGGACGAAATCCTGTAATAGTTGGTAGAAGATGTAATACTTGTAATTTCTGTACATTAACAAATCAGTTTTTGGAATTTCTATGTTTGACCGGTTATTATATTGTTTTTAAGTGTGATTGCATTGATGTGTTGTAGTATTTCGAATTAGACTATAAGCACCACACTGACTCGACTGTAATAAGACTTAACTTAGTCCCGTACTCGGACCCAGACATTAGAAACAATACCTGTTTGTACGTAAATTGAGACCGACACGTATATCAAAGACTTATGCACACAAATTGAGAAAGAGGCACAAAACCTGAGGTGGGCCCCACCATGGCTGGCCACATAGCATCCATGCAATTCCCTAGACACATGTCACCACCCCTTGTGACACTTGTCTACTCCTTTGACATGTGTTCATGCATGCACAAACATTAACATGCACATTGACACCTAATCCCCCAACACTTCCTATATATACATGCATACACACATGCATTATACTCTCTTGGACACCTACAAATATGCATATAAAGTTAGAGAGAGCTAGGATATGAACTCCATGCTGGGATAAAAGAAGTTAGAGGAAGAAGAAGTTACATCATTGATGCTTGTGTTCAAGCTTTCTAAGCACAAATCCAAAGCCCAAGCTTAATTTCAAGTTTACAATTGGAGTTAACTGCCACTTTTGTTGTTTGTTGTTTGTAGTGGGATTTGCTGCTTCGTTGTGGTTTAATTGAATAGTTTAAAGTGAGCATTTCAAGGTTAAGTGGATTTGCCTTGCAAATCTCGATTGGGTTTATGGATGGGATTTTGTAACTTCTCTAGTTACTTCCTTTTGTTTTGGAGTCTCTCCTGTTAGTTAGCTATGTAATTTTCAGGGTTTTTCCATTGTCCTTATGTTGTTAGCTGTGACCTTTGTCCTCATGTGTTGAGCTTACTGTTTTTTCCTGGGGTATGCCCCTTGTACATTTGTACGTCCTTTTTGGAATTTATTTACCATTTTCCGAAAAAAAAAATATATATATAGTATGTAGTAATATTTAGTAAGTGCTTGATGTTGTTATTTTGAGGTTTAAACGCCATGCGAGACAAATCTTCAAATCTGAGAAGCATAAACTTCCCACAGAATGTATTAGTAAAATGAACATTTTTGTCAGCTCAAAATTCTGAATTAAGCTAGGCTTTTTTGTGGAGAAAGCTAACTCATTTATCTATAAATAACTCTTCTACAGCTTGGTCTAAAAATCATTCCTTCATAGGTGAAATGCACGTACAACACAGTACTATAAATCTGGGAAATCGAAACTTTCAGCATAATGTAGTTTAGTAAAATGAATGTTTTGAGCAGCTCAAAACATCTGAATTAAGCCAAGTTTTTTTGTGGAGAAAGCTAACTCATTTATCTAGAAATAACTCTTCTATAGTTGGGTCTAAAAATACTCCTTCATAGGTGAAATGCACGTACAATGTAGTACTATAAATCTGAGAAATAGAAACTTTCAGCAGAATGTAGTTTAGTAAAATGAATATTTTGAAAAATGAATGTTTTGAGCAGCAATCTGAATTAAGATAGGTTTTTTTTTGTGGAGAAAGCTAATTCATTTATCTACAAATAACACTTCTATAGCCTGGTCTAAAAATAAATCCTTCATAGGTGAAATTCACATACAACACAGTGCTATTAATCTGGGACAGAGCAGGCCGAAAATATAGAAATGTCCACGTAAAATGAACGTTTTGAACAACTCAAAAATTCTAATGAAGCTAGGTTTTATTGTACATGAAGATAATCCAATTACCTATAATATTCTAATTTTGAGTTTGATCTAGCTACAAACGAATTTATCATGCCCTAATAAATCATATCAATTTAATCGACTCAGTGAAATTAATTCCTGATAGTTTGTACAGCGTTTTGTATAATGTTTTGTTTACGCATGGTGTTGATTGATGATGCTAGTTTTCTAGTACCTGTGTTGTTATGAAAATATTGTGCCATGGTAGTGCTATCATGTAGATGAGTATCTTAAGGGTTTCATCTATATGTTTATTGGTATCAAATCCATGTTTTGGATCCATAAGGCACATACTAGGTTCCCATCGTTTTGAATTTAGAGTGATGACCATTGAAAGTTCATACCCAAGCTTTAAGTACGTAGTATGGCATGATTATCGCATTGATTGTGATTGGGTAAATTTCTATTTTAAGTATTACTGGTTAGTCATGTCCTGTTGTATTCCTGAGGATATGACCATGTAAACAAGTTCGTGTAAGGGTGGAGCTTAGGGAAATGTGCCATGAGATTAGAATGATATATGTGTAATGACGGTGATCACATATCAAAGTTGTGTAAGGAGCCTAAACTTGAAATAAGTGAGATTAAGTATTGAGAGCAGCTTATGCTGAGATTAAGTGTTGAGTAGCTAAACCAGGCCACGGAGTCCGGAATGGTGTAAGAACGATACAGTTGTCGATTTGGTGACCACATGAGGCCTAGTATTATGACATACTAGTATGGTGGGTTGGGACTCCGTGTCAGACTCAACGTTGTAAGTTAGAACTCTGTCAAACTCAATATAGTAATGTTAGGACTTTGTGTTGGGTTGTTGGGTAAAGCTAGGACTCCGTGTCGGGCTAGTTGTTGGGTAAAACTGGGATTCCGTGTTAGGCTTAACACTTTGGTTCTTCATGACGAAGATATAATTGAGTTGAACACTTCGGTTCTTCGTGACGAAGTGAAGATTGAATTGAACACTTCGGTTCTTCGTGACGAAGTGAGAACACTTCGGTTCTTCATGACGAAGTGAAGATTGAGTTGAACGCTTCAGTTCTTCGTGACAAAGTTAAGATTGAATTGAACATTTCGGTTCATCGTGATAAGTAAAGATGGATTTGAACACTTCGGTTCTTCGTGACGAAGTGAAGATTGAGTAGAACACTTCGGTTCTTCGTGACAAAGTGAAGATTGAGTTGAACACTTCGGTTCTTCATTATGAAGTGAAGATTTTTTTTTTCGAAAATGGTAAATATATTCCAAAAAAGAAGTACAAATGTACAAGGGGCATACCCCAGGATAAGCATAAAAGCGCGAGCAAGAGGACTGTGGCAAAGAAGCCACACAAACAAAAGGCCATAGCCAACACCACGACCTTACAATGCTAAATCAAACCTAATCCAAAAAAGAGGAGAAACAAAACCACAACGAGAAAAAAAACAAAACCAACTCAACAAATGACAAAAATCCTACTTAATTCCAAACACTGGCATGTAGCTCAAGAAGGGGGTGATGTTTCCATTGAGTTCTAATTTGCATGTTGATTTGAGCGATCAACATCTGCAGCAGCTGTTCTTTAGGAGTGGGAAGGCCTTTGAAAGTTCTTGTATTCCTCTCTTTCCATAGACCATAGACAGCTACCCCCAGGCAGATAATTGGGATAGTTTGTTGAATCCCCTTCCTCTTCCAATGATATGCCATCCATTGTACAGTAGCATCCCAACTTGTCGTATTCCATCTGAGCCCACATCTAACCATCAATGCCTGCCAAATAAATGAAGAATAAGTACACTCAAAAAATAAATGGTTATGTGATTCCATATGGGAATGACAAAACACACAAGCAAGAGGCCCAGGGATATAGGCACATATTCTATCATGGGTTGCAAGTCTACTTTGAACAGCTATCCAAAGGATGAAGTTCTGTCTTGGAGTACACCCTGAAAACCAAACCATTTTGTACCAAGGGACCACCGTGGTACTATCTCTAAAATGGTTCCAAATGTGTTTGAAATTGTAACTCCCAGATGGAGAGATAGTCCACATGATGCTATCAGTCCTACCATTAGGCTTATACATAATGGCTAAGATGTTTCTAACTTCATTCAATCCTATGGAGTTAGACAAAGGCCAATTCCAATCATTGTTACTGATGATGGCTTCAACTTTCGCTTTAGAATCAATAGCAGCATCATAAGCAATCCTACTCGTATATTTATCAAATAAAGGACCTATGGGAAGCCACTTATCATACCAAAGGGAAGTATGTTTTCCATTACCAATCTTATGGATAATGATGGGTTTTACAAGAAATCTAAGTTTTAAAAGTTTCCTCTAATACCAAGAGCATTGGTTGGGGGTTTTTACTTCCCAAAAGCTCTTATTTTTAATCATGTATAATTGCACCCATTCTTTCCACAAGGATTTGTTTTTAGGGTCAAGAAGGTTACCAATGTGCTTTAAGTTCAGTAGTGTATTTGTGAGGTAAACATCTTTAAACCCCAAACCACCTTCATTCTTTGGTTTGCAAACCTTAGCCCACACAATTTTGGCTCCATGAACCTTCTAAGTGGAACCTGACCAGAGAAATCTCATTAGAGTTTGATCCACCAGTTTAAGAACCCCTTTAGGGAGGATAAACATCCCTGACCAGTACTGTTGGATCCCGAACAACACATACTGAATAAGCTGAGCCCTACCTGCATAGGATAAGAATTTAGATTTCCAGGAGGTAACTCTAGAGCAAATTTTATTAACCAACTCGTCACAATGGCATTTCTTCAGTTTAGTAGTAATCAAAGGAACTCCTAAATACCGCATAGGAAGAGTTCCTTTGGTAAATTGGAGTTCCCTCATAATATCATTAGCCAATTGGTCTTCAACCCCAGAGAAAAAAATACAACTTTTGGCATTGTTGGCTTGAAGACCAGAAAAGTCATAAAATTGGTTTAAAGTTTTTTGGATCAACTTCGCTGAATCAATATCACCATTATGAAGTGAAGATTGTATTGAACATTTTGGTTCTCCGTGACGAAGTGAAGATTAAGTTGAATACCTCGATTCTCGGTTATGAAGTGAAAATTAGTGTAATGTGGTTAGACTCTCTGGTATTGATTAGCTAGAGTTGGGATTCGATGTCAGGCTCTAGTATTAGATTGTGGTAGTGTTTTAGTCACATTGATCGTATTCTTTTTTAATACTTGTGTAGGCATGTTAGGGGTTTAGTTCGATGGTGAGAATGTGGGAGAACTTTAAAAGACGTAATAGAAGTAAATATATTTCTTGTTATCTGTGCCTATATAAGTTCCATTTGATTTAGTTTTCTCACTCGGCATTCAAAAGTTGACGACGTTCTTGTCACTGAACATTCCCATGTCCAGCTTTTCCAGATGATAAGTCCATAAGCAGTAACACTGGCCAGGAGGAATGTGTGGAAGAAGAATACACCGAGGAGGATTATGGCTACACTAGTTGGAGAGAAGACTAGTAATTGTAACCTTGTAAATGTTTTTGGTTGTAATCCTTATCAGAGGACTTTATCGATCTTTTGAAAAAGATTTTGTAAGGCCCTAGAGCCATAAGACTCTAATGTATTTACAATGATATAATAGTTAACTAGTGCTGTGGCTTTTCATTGTAATATAACCTTTAAGCAGATGTCAGTCTTATCCTTTTAGTTGTGTTGTTTACTATTAGTATTTCGTTGTGGACAATTCAGTAATACAACCAGTCACGTGCCTCAGGGTCCAAGATGGAAATTTTAAAATTTTCCCTATTTTGGCTATGTCAGGGTGTGACAGGTCTCAAGATTCAGAACACGTACCTTATACAAGTTATGAGTTCCTGTCGACTGTTTACAGTCTTAAGTGTCAATAGGAAAGCTCAAGTCCGTCAATGCACTATAAGTACTAGCATATTAGCTAAGAGATATACTCTAGTGATTGAGATTTATCACTCCATCCAATGGTAGTTAATCACACTATAGTGTAAACCTAATGAAATATCCAGTCTCATCATCCACTGCGATAAATTCTAAGTATTAAAGAATAGTAATTCGTATCTTACTTGTTCTAATGAAATGTCCAGTCTCATCATCCACTTAAGGATTAACAATCATCTCATGAAAGAAACATACACAATGAAATGTAAGGTTGATATCCATATATTAAAATGTCAATGTTTCATACATAGAGTAATGGTTTGAGAGCATAAACCCAACAAACTCCCACTTACACTAAGAATTCTGGACAGTTCCTCTTCCAGTGGCCCTTATTACCGCATTGGAAATAGTTTCCTTTGCCTTGGCCACCCACCTTCCCCTTACCCTTACTTTTCCTTTAGATTTTGCAATCTTATGGACCGGTCCAACACTTGGACCACCAGTGCAGATCGAAAAGAGGAAGAGCTTTTTTCAAAGTTCAAAACGTTGCCCCCAAGTTTGATCACCCCTTCTACTACCAGTAAAGAACTTATTAATTCACTCATTGAAAATTTCATTTGATTCATATTATAATTAAGTTTGAATTGAGTGAATGATGGCAGCAGCGAATTGAGGATCATATCAACTTGGGACTGTGCGTCGATGTTGGCTCCTAGGGTTTCCAGTTCGTTCAAATAACCAATCATTTTTAAAACATATTCTTTGATTGGAGTCCCTTCCGACATCTTCGCACTCATTATCTTCTGCATGGCAACCTATCTAGCTGGTGTGCCATGATTCCCAAACATCTCTTTTAGGGATTTGATAATGGCACTAGCAGAATCATTCGACTAGTATTGGTGTTGCAACACGTTAGCCATAGAGGCCAATATGTAACAGTGAGCCATCCCATTCGACTTATTCGACTTATCGAACTGGCGTCTAGCAGCAGCAGTAGCATTTGCAGCGGGTTCTTCAGGGCATGGGGTGGTGAGGACATATATGTGATGCTCTACAGTTAAAACAATGTCAAGGTTAACCAGTTTTTGGATTAATTAACCAGTTTTCCGAAAAAAAAAAAAAAACAATGTCAAGGTTACGTTTCCATTTTATGTAGTTGTTTCCAGTTAACTTGTTCTGAGTGAGGATTGGGGCAAGTGGACTAAATGCAGATCCAGACATTATGATTTACTAAAAAAAATCAAAAGACAAAATAAATATGGACATCGAAATATGATTGTTTTGAAATAAAAGAATACTTAAAACTCTTATTTAAAAAAAACAAAGTCGCAGGAATATCAAAACGAAAAAGTAAAGCCTCTGTGTGGCCATCAGTACTCGATCTTTCAATTAATCATGACTTGTCCGCTATGCAACTCTTGCAAAACAATATATGACTCCTAAACCTATTTGATCTCTAAGTTTCTTAATAATGCCCCGTGTGGGATCCCTTATCCATAGCTTAGCTAATGTGTACCATTAATTAGGATCCAATCACAACCGCCTCAAGTAGCGCCTCCATATGGTGGTCACCCTCTAACACGTCTAATTGATCCTATCTATAGGAAGTTCACATCTAGTAACCAATGAGTAGTGTACCCTTCGTATGGAATGATCACCCTAGCGAGGTGACACATAATGCACTATTCAACTTACAATGAATCGTTAATGGAAGATCGTGGGTGTTATAAATAAGACTCTCTCCCACTAGATTCGGTAGTAAAGGATTTTGCTTTTGAAAATTTGTTTCCACACATTACTCATAAACATCCAATGTTTACTAATGCGTTGAAATCGTTTTTAAATTTTATTTTAGAAAACTTGTTTTACATGCGTGCAAGTAGTAACAATATAATTAAATGCTAATCACAAACCAAGCACATAAAACAAAAAACTAAAAAGAAATAAAGACATCCAAACGATGCCTCTATCTCCATAGAACCTCCTTCTTGGTTTGATCGCCTCCATCTCCATCTTCATGGACAACAGCTCCTCCATCGTAGATTTTCTAATTCTATTACATTTGTCCTATGCTTCTTTTGAAGCGTACAATTCATCTAGAAAACAACAACAATAAAATAAAAGGCTAGGGAAACCAGTGCGACTTTCCTATTCGTAGGATTGAAGTCGCAACGCTCTTTACCTATGCCTTAAAACAAACCAATAATTAAAATTACACCCACCAATCACAAATGTTAAATACAAAATTGAAAACTGATCTTGGTGCTATGGGAGAGAGTGAACTTATCTTGTTGCAAAAGAGTTAGTTATACACACATCCATGCATATATAACAAATATATGTAACTATTGGAATCCTTAAATGATTCACAGAGTACATAAACTTTTTATGTACTAAATTAGAACTTAAAATAGCATCTCAGTTCTCTACCACACGTTGATCGATCAAAAAGCATTCGATCGAATGAACCTTCAATCGATTGAACATTGTCCAATCGATTGAACTTTCAATTTCACATAATGTTTTGAAAAATTTACCGAATGATATTAAATTAAAGTATATAATTTTAAAACCTTTTTAAAACTGTGAACAGAACACTTGGACAGAGAATCAATCTCAATCGATCGAACCACATTCAATCGATCGAACAAAAAATGTTCGATCGATCAAAACCTGTTCGATCGCTTCACATCGCAGAGGTTCAATCAATCGAACATACTTCGATTGATCGAACCCATCATGCATCCAATGCAATCATAGATTTTTATTCTACTGCGAGAACACTACAGTAACAGATCTATGATGATGGAATTTCAAAAACAGTCCTAAAATCAACATGTAAATCAAAACTAGTGTTCTAAAATGCATCTATAGATCAAAACAAGCGTGGCTCTATACCAATTGAGGAAAACGCAGGTTTTAAAAACAATTTTTAAACACGTCGCAAAAAAGATTAAGTTTGAAAAATGTAATTGGTAACCCGGATCTACCACTCGTTAACTCTATAGATGCGTACAATAGAAAGGACAAGAATTATACCTTACGGTCTTGAACCCAATTTTGAAATCTATGACTTCCAACAGCCTCCACTAGATGGTCTTACTCTTATGACTCCTATGGATGGTCCTGGAGAGGCTAGGGTTTGTGGGAATCCTAATAGAGTGGATAGAGTAGGTTTGGGAACCTTAAAATAGTTTTTGCAGCTTCTGGTATAAAAATAACGAACTCCTTTTTTCTAGACGTAGCTGTCCTATTTATAGATTCCCAGAACTGACCTAACGTTCAAGTGATCGAAGTCGCTTCAATCGATCGAAGCTTCGATCGATTGAACCACCTTCAATCCATCGAACCTGTCTAGACTTCAATTGATCGACACTCCTTCGATCGATCAAACCTTTCTTGACAAGATCCTCATGTGACTTTCCAAGCTTCATAGCAGAGCTAAGAGTGGGACCTCCTAGGTTCTTTATTGTTTGCTCTGACCAGTTGTTAATTCCTATGACAAAACTCTTTGATCAGCAAACTAACCAACTGGTTAGTAGACATTTACTCCACTATAAAAAGATAACTGAACTCCAACACAAAAGAATAAATCCGAAGCGATAACTAGACTTGTATGGTATACTAATGTCCCTTTACCGTCAGCATTCCTAATCATATTCAGGTAGTCAGATAACTGTTACTGTCAACCTGAATCATGATTACATCTTGTATTCCTTGAGTCCCATTCACCCTTCGTGATTACCGAACATGTTGATAACTTTTATCGACAAGACTGTAATTCTCAATAATCAACATGGTGACATTCTCAAGGGAATGCTTACTCTTTAATAGAGGGTAGATTCTATCTTGATAATATATGTTCATAATCCTATGAACATGACATACCCAAGATACCCAAGTGTTGATCTTTAAGACCTCACTTATTGGTAAATCAAAGCAGCCATATCCATAGTCTGTGTTCATAATCATCTCAATTTTGACAACACGTACCTTATACAAGTTATGAGTTCCTATCGATTGTTGACAGTTGTAAGTGTCAATAGGAAAGCTCAGTTCCATTAACGCACTATAAGCACTAGCATATTAGCTATGAGATAAACTCTAGTGATTGAGATTCATCACTCCATCCAATGGTAATTAATCACCGTATAGTGTAAACCTGATGAGATATCCAGTCTCATCATCCACTGTGACAAATTCTAAGTGTCAAAGAATATAATTCGTATCTCACTTATATGTATCTCATAAACACACGAATTACTTACTCTGACACTTAAGGATTAACAATCATCTCATGAAAGAAACATACATAATGAAATGTATAGCTGATATCTATATATTAAAATGTCAATGTCAATGTCTCATACATAGAGTAATGGTTTGAGAGCACAAACCAACAGTTCCTTCCTCTCACTTCTTTGAGGAGAGTTTTACCTTTTTATGAAGGGTGCTCCAATCGGGCCCTCCCTCTCTTTGCTCCCTTTTTCTCTCTTGAATTTTGTTCATTTCGTTAACTTACTAATAACCCTACTAACTGGAGCCCTGGCACCTAAATCACCTATAATGAGATCTTTTCTAGCTAGGTGGTGGCTAGAGACATTATCTTTAGCCCGAGCATTCCTCAGAGCAATAACAAGTATGAGCAAAATATTGCTTTGCTCCCATTTATGCCCGTCAATTCGGGCTGTCCCAGCTGGTACCTATTCCGCAAGCCATAACTGTGAACGTAGATTGGGTAGAGTAAGGCTTGATTATGAATGATGTGCAAGCGAAGAAGATAAAAGAATGATCGGATAGATTGAAAATAGCGTTTACATTCAAGCCATTCTCAGCCCTACTGGTTGTTTTAGAAGAATTTAAAAAGGTGGTGGTCTGATTGGGCCACCCAGATATTTAAGAGTACAGCTTTTGAAATGCTCCTTCAATTCATTGTCTCATCAGTGGTCATGGCCGATGAACCTGTGTTGCATCAGTTGCCATCCGTAGAAAACAAGTAATAAAGAGACCAGCTTATAAAATGGCAGTAGGCCAAGGGCTGGCTAAAAACTGCACCATCTACTCAGGTACTTTTCTCTAACCATCCAATCTTTTGATCTGCCCAATTTTTCTAATTCTTATTTTAACCCCCTCTGGTTTTCTTTCAGTTGGTAGATGAAACATCCGTAGAGGAAATTTTCCTAGGTGAATATACCCATTAAATACCCATATCTCAACTGCCAAAAATCGAATCACAAATCAAGCCCCCCTTCTAGTGCCCACGGCCGCCGAACGAGCAGGGGCCATTCTTGAAAAGTTCACCGAGTGGGGCTGATCTCGATCCGAGTTGTTCTTCCCTTAACTCCTTCAAATGAAAAAGATGAGGACACAGGCCTTACCATAGAGCCATTGCCCGAACAGGTGGTTCATTTAGCAGTGAAGACGTGTTAAGAGACAATGTAACATAGGACACAGTGGAGGACGGAGCAGAACTATCGGTCCTACAAGTGCTAGAATGGGTTCACGAAGATGAAATGATCGATCGGTCTGACATCGCTGCAGCGACCAAATCAGTCCTGGAGACTGTGGAGGATAATGTTATGGCCGATCCACGTACTTCTAATCCTTCAGAGGATTCAGCCCCAAGTTGTGAGGATCAAACTCCAACAGCCAATTCGGTCACACAAGCTGATGTTCAATGTAGTGCAGGCACAGGCGTTGGAGTTTAGTAGAGGAAACTGTTATGGCCCCTCCTTCTGAGCCAAGCCAACAATCACTCCAAGCTTCGGTCCTTCGGCTAATCAGTGAGGACGTTGCTTCAGAGAACCTATTAGTCTCTACGCCATTACTTACCCATGTAATTTACTTTATATTTGGGCTTGTTGCTCTTCTGTCTTTCATATATATTAACCCTTGGCTTCGAATTTTCTAAATAGACTTTTCCTTTGGGTCCAGAACTGTTCATACCTTTTGACGATTTCTTCACCAGCCTAGACCTCAGAGCGATTTAGGTTCGTTTGAACTTGAGGCAACTCCTCCTTTAAATTTGCAGCAGTCCAAGATCCTTGTGTTCAGGCTCATTACCTGTGGTCCTGGTAATATCCCATAATCCACTGAAATTGATACTGCATTGGCTGTCCTTCTTGCTGATCCTTTGATCTTAGTCGAGCAGGTTTCCTTGCTAAACGAGGTCCAGGAATGGCTACCGTGCTGCCGTATCATAGCTCAATCAGCCTCCATTGTTCAAATCAAGGTCGAAGCTCATCTTAGTGCCAGGAAGATGGTGATGCAATTTCTCCAGTCTGCCAAGACAAAATACGAGGCTAGAAAGGTAATTCGTGCTCAAGTGGTTGCCTGAGACGCCTAGCTCTAGGCTTGTATTGCCATGCTTAGGGTGCAATTAAAAAAATGTGAAGCAGAGGTTATTACCAATGATGCGACATTAGTAAAGGTTGATGTGGCCTTGGCTCAGCTGGGTGAAGATGCTAAAAAATGCAGTGACCAACTTCATGCCAACATTCTAACTACCCGTATTTGGTCTCAAAAGATCAATAAGGCTCAATGCGATCGGGCAAGAGCTAAGAAGACTTAGGAGGACCTAAGAGCAAAACTTAAGAACATTGAGTCAGTCTAAAGGCTAAATCCTAAGATGTCGTCCAACCTAAATCCTATCAGTGTGGTCAAATTTGGGTATCTACATACACACACATAATCTACATCCAAGAAGAAGAAGAAGGTGGAGAAAGAGAAGAAGAATGAATGAGGATTGGAGCTTTCAAACATATTTTTTTTATTTTTTTTTCGGAAAGTGGTTAATATATTCCAAAAAAGGATGAACAAATGTACAAGGGGCATACCCCAGGATAGACAACAAAGCACAGCAAAAGGACTAGTAGCTAATATAGCTACTCACTAAAAGCATTAAACAATCAATACAAAGAGTCAACAAAGGTCCCGCAAAACCCAATCAACCTTACAAGATCACATTAATTTATGTCCATGGTAGAACAAGAGCGGCTAGTTGAGAATGTTGTTTCCACTTAGACCGAATATGATTTTGAATTTGTGACACCATGTTTTGGAGCAACATTTCCTTTGGTGTAGATTTGCCGTTGAACGTCCTATAATTCCTTTCTCTCCATAGGCCGTAGACTGCAACTCCAAGGCAGATTTTTGGTAAAGCATGTTGGATTCTCTTACTTGTCCATTTTTGTGCCATCTATAGTACTGTGGTGTCCCAGTCAGATCTGTTCCAAACAAGCCCACATCTAAGCATGAGGTCCTGCCAAACAAAGGAAGAAACAGGACATTCAAAAAATAAGTGGTTATGGGTTTCCAAATGAAAATGACAAAAAACACAAGCAAGAGGTCCAGAAGTATAATGATAGATCCTATCATGTGTTGCCAATCTATTTTGGAGAGCAATCCATAATAAGAATTTGTGCCTAGGTGTACATCCTGATAACCAAACAAGTTTATACCAAGGGACCATAGGTGATACATCCCTCAGATGATCCCATATATGTGCAAAATTATATTTCCCATCCGGAGATGTAGTCCAAGAGATACTATCAGTCATACCATTCGGTTTATACAAAGTTAACAAAGTAGCTCGAACTTCATTAAGTTCAATGGAATTTGACGTTGGCCAAGCCCAATTAGAATTTCTTACAATAGTTGCCACCTTCGCATTCACATCAATTGCAGCATCATAAGCAATCCTATTTGAATATTTCTCAAACAGCGGTCCACAAGGGAGCCAGTTATCAAACCAAAGGGACGTATGCTGACCATTACCAATTTTGTGAAGAATTAATGGTCTAACACTTTCCCTTAGTTTCAATAACTTTCTCCAATACCATGAACATTGGGCAGGGGCTTTGATAGCCCAAAAGCTTTTAGATTTTATCAAATATAAATGCACCCATGCTTTCCAAAGAGAGTTATTTTTTGGGTCAAGGAGATTTCCAATATGCTTAAAATTAAGAATAGTATTAGTCAGATAAATGTCTTTAAAACCCAATCCTCCCTCTTTCTTAGGCTTGCAGATTTTTGTCCAAGCAACTTTGGCTCCCTGTCCCTTTTCAGTATCCCCAGTCCAAAGAAATCTCCTTAGTGCTTGTTCCACCTGATTAAGAACACTTTTAGGCAGAATAAACATCCCAGACCAAAACTGTTGGATCCCAGACAAGACTGATTGGATCAATTGAGCCCTGCCAGCATAAGACAAAAGCTTAGACTTCCATGAACTAATTCTAGCACAGATTTTGTTTACAAGGTCTTCACAATGATACTTTTTCAATTTAGTAGTGATAAGGGGAACTCCAAGATATCTCATAGGTAAATTTCCTTTAGAGAATTGTAGTTCCCTTTGAATATCACTAGCCAGCTGGTCATCAAGACCAGAAAAAAACACACAACTTTTAGCATTATTAGCCTGAAGACCTGAAAAATCAAAGAATTGATTTAAAGTTGTTCTAATCAACTTGGCAGACTCAACATCACCATTAAGTAGGATAATTAAATCATCTGCAAAGCAAAGGTGAGAGATTTTTAGTTTATCACATTTCCAGTGAAACTTAAACGACCCATTTTGTGTGTTATGGTAGAGGAGCTGGCTAAAGGCCTCCATAACAAGAACAAACAAATAGGGAGAGATAGGGTCACCTTGCCTAAGCCCCTTAGCTCCATCAAAATAACCCACAGACTCACCATTGAAATTAATGGAGTATTTGGGAGTAGTAATACAAGCTTTAATCCATTTTTTCAAATTAGCAGGGAAACCAAGGCAATCCAGTAGATCAAACAGAAATGTCAAATTCACACTATCATAGGCTTTCATGAGATCAACCTTGGTTGCTACTCTAGGTTTACCTCCAATTTTGTGGTAGTCCCTTAACAAGTCTTGAGCTAACAGAACGTTATCACTAATTTTCCTTCCTTTGACAAAAGCAGATTGTGCTTGGTCAATAATGGATGGGAGGATAGTTTGGAGCCTATTTGCAATAATCTTTGATATACATTTATATACCGTGTTACAGCAAGAGATAGGCCTAAACTCCCCCATCTTTGAGGGGTTAGGAACTTTAGGAATGAGAGCTATGATAGTAGTATTAGATTCACGAAGCATTTCACCTGTTTGAAAAAATTCTTGGATGGCTGCAGTAACAGTAGGACCCACAGTTGTCCAGGACTTTTTAAAGAAGTGAGCATTAAAACCATCGGGACCAGGAGCTTTGTTTTCATGCATGCTAAAGAAGGTATCATGGATATCAGCTACAGTAGGAATTCTATCAAGATCCTCTAAAAATTCCTCAGGAATTCTCTTAGATATAATTCTGTTCAAAGCCTCCTTCCCAGGGTAAGAGTTTGTAGAATTGGTTCCAAGAAGAGCTATAAAGTGTCTAACAGCTTCACATTTTGCCTCTTCAATATTCTTTGTAAATGTGCCATCAGGTTTTTCGAGTTTAAAAATTCTTTTCCTATTTCTTCTACTTTGAATATGTTGGAAGAAATACCTAGAGTTCTTATCCCCAACCTCTAGCCATTGCACCCTAGATTTTTGCATGAGAGTCTCTTCCTCAATCCAAACAGCTCTAAGGAATTCAGGCATGCACTATTTTTGTTTGGAAATTAGGGAAGGATTGTGAGGGTCATCAAGTAGTTCAGATTGGACATTGTTAAGGGCCTCCCTAGCTTTGTTAGCCAAGATAGTTTCCTTACCCACAAAAATTTTACTAAAAGTTTTAAGATCATGCTTTAGTAATCTAAGTTTGTGACAAACTTGGTACTGGGCAGTGCCTGTGACTCCACAATTCCAAGCATTTGAAACAATTTCATTGTAAGAGTCCAGTTGTGTCCAATAGTTAAAGAATTTGAAGGCCTTTCCTTTTTTCCTTGCAGTTTTATCGATAAACAGGATAATAGAAGAGTGGTCAGAGATACCTGGTTTGTGAAAATGAGCATAAGAATCAATAAATGTATCCAGCCAGGCTTGGTTCACAAGGGCTCTATCCAACTTCCTTTGGGTATAATCCGGTCTACCATACCTCCGATTACTCCAAGTAAAGAATTCTCCCATAAATCTTAAATCAGTAAGACAAAGTGAATTAACCACATTCAAAAAGTCAGAAATATCAGAATTTAGTCCAAAGCAATCATCAGAGACTTCAGTAGTACTTAAAACCACATTGAAATCCCCAAGTAAAATTTGTTTTGAATTTGGGTTGTAAATGGAACCTAATTTAGCCCAAAGAGTCTTTCTATCTAGGACAGTATTGAAACCATAGACAAAAGATGCCTCAAACTGAACAGTATGGTCATCGTTCTCAATAAAAGTATGAATTAGCTGGGGAGAGCTTTTAAGAATTTGAAGATTGATCTTGTCAGGATTCCATCCCAACCAGATCCTTCCCATAGCATTTGGTGTGCTATTAGTAAAACAATTCCAATTGTTAAACACTCTTCTTTGGATTCTGTCCTCATTAACTTGTCTAACTTTAGTCTCAACAAGGGCAAGCATATCAATGTTATTCTCAAAAATAAACTTTGCAACCTCAGATTGTTTATAGGGCTGGTTGAGGCCCCTTATATTCCAACAGCTAATAATCATTAAGACCGCTTACGAATTTGTTTTCACTTACCTGAAGAACCAGACTGCTTGTTCTTCTTAGTGTGTATTGTACCTGAGCCTTTAAATGTAGGATTATGGGAAGAGCTGCCTCCTCCATCCAATTGCTGCTGTTGCTCTTTATCATCTGGAAATGTTTGTGTGTTATCAATGGCATCATTTGAAGATAAAGATTGTTGATCAATAGTTTGAATAATCGTGAGATCTGAGGTTTCATCAATATGATCCGGAACGATTCTCCTAGGCCTTGTAGGTTTTGTTCTGATTTAGCACCTTTCTCTGCAGCATGGAGCTTATCTGGACAAGGCTGAGGGCAAGCGGGATTAGAAATAGCCACAACATCAGCTCTATCACCCCCAATAGCTTTAGTGGTGTTCTTGTGTAAGTCCTCTTCAACAATTTGTATTGCTTCTTCTTGTGATGTAGGGGTGTATAGGTCACATGAGGTGCCTTCCGCTAATTGATCCAGTGGCATTGCCATAGCAGAAAATTTGTTGGCAATTACGATAGGAGTGGTCTGCTGAATAGAGATAGATTCCTTGAGGGATTTTGAGCCAACATCAGAAAAATTATTTTGATCCTTAGAAGTGGATGGGCCCTTGCTAGCACTTACATTACGGTATTTCCCTTTGGATTTGATTTTCCAATCCTCTTTTTTACCTTCCTGGGTACTGGTAGTCTCAGCTTTATGATGGGTTTGGACCTTGGGAACTTTCAAGCAATCATGCCCGAACCGAACACATTTGGCACATCGAATCGGATTCCATTGGTATTCCACTGGGAGCACAATTTGTTCCATGTCACCACTGATAGGGTCCTCAAATTCAATGATAACTTCACTCAGTAGTTCATCTTTTGCATTCAGTTCAATGCAAATTCGAGCAAATGAAATTCTCCTACATATAGCTGTGACTTTAGCGACATGAAGTGGTTTACCAATTGCACTGGCAATATGGCTTAGACCTGTAGGATTCCAATACTCCAAAGGGATGTTATAGTCGTGTACCCAGACTGGGAGAGTTGCTGTTGCTTCTTTAGATAGTGTGAGACCCGAATGCCATTTTTGAAGAATTATAGGTTGTCCAGCCAGATGCCAAGGCCCACCTTCGAGAATGGCTAAACTTTCCTCTTCTGAGTCAAATTTGAAAAAATAGAACCCATTGTCAGTGGCTACCATATCGTTAAGACAAAATTTCCCCCAAAGCCTGGTAGTAGAGTTTTTGACAAAAGAAAATGGTAATTTTTTGCCAATAAAATACCCAACAAGGGTATCTTTCCAGGCAAAATTGCCATCAATCCGAACCTCCGTGGGCATACTAACTACTTTCCTCTCAGGTCCTTCGCGTGGCTTAATGTAGGTTAGGTTGAAATTAGTTGCAGTTTTAGGAGCAACTAGAGATGCCCAAGACTTGGCTTGGTGGGATCCTGAGGCAGAAGTTGTATAAACCGGATTTAGGATATTAGTTGAGCCACTTGTGGGTCCAGCTGTTTGTCCCACTATCATTCCAGCTGGTTCGGTAGATGCGAGTGATGCTGTTGAACCCACACGTGGCTGGGTATGGATGGACGTTGGACCAACAACCAACAACTCCCCAGATTTTGCGTGCAAGTAGGTTGATCCCATGTGCTCGTTTAAAACTTGTGGGGGCTTTTGTACTCCACCCATATTAATACCAGCCATAGTAGAGACAAAAACAGTGGCATTTTGGACTGACTTACCCCTATCCACGCTCGTATCTATAGCAGAACCCTCGTGACCCAAAGGAGACAGGGCGCCGGGATTTTCAGGAAGACCCATGTGCTTGTCAGCGCATTGCAGTGGTGTCTTGGGTATTTGCGAGTGACCAGTAACATCAACTTTATGAAATGGATTAGTTGAGGAAATATGACCGTTAGTTCCAATGTTGGGAGACCTGTGGGCCCCCATTGGGACAAACTTCTTGGACATAGCAACTAGAGGAAATTTGAGATCAAATTGATGTTCATTTTCCATCTGCTCACTCGAAACAAACTGCCCATTGTGAGGTTTCGAAAAGCCCTCACTACCTTCTTGGACCTCCTTCTCAATAGAACTATTAGGCCTTGGGAGGGGGGGCTTCAGGGCAAATGTCAAATGGTTCAAATTGGGACTCTCTCCAGCTCCTCCTTCCTCCTCGGAACCCAGTACCTCCTCTTCTCCCATTGGATCTAATAGGTCTTCTCCCAGCTAGAAAAGGATCACTCCAAGCTTGGCTATCAATGGTTGGAGACTCAAATACCTCAACCTTTTTGTTTTTCATTTCAGCAATTAAATTTCTTAGTTGAGTGTTCTCATCCACAAGTTTAGAATTGATTCTCTGAGAAGCTTCATACCCAATCTGAAGTGGGTGATCATATGGCATGACATCTTCATCCTCTTCACTTGTTGTAGGCAGGATTTCATCTTCATCATTTCTATCTCCATCAGTAGCAAAAGGAGATTCAACCCCCTTCAAAGCACTAGCTGTAGCTTTGATGGGGAATGAATCTGGAGTAGCAATCGGAGTAGTTTGTGAAGGCAAAACCTCTGTTAAAGGTTTGCTCATAGCCACTAGAGAAATTGGGATAGGCTCCATGGCCACATCAGAAGCAGTCTTCTTCATCTTCCTCCTTAAGATCTCTCTAGAGTCTTGAAGAGATCTAAAGGATATTCCTTCCTCTTGACAACTCACCTCTTCATTACTGGCCCTCGGATCAACCCAATCCTCCGGGATCTCCAATTCCTCTTCACTTAGAGATTCAAGATTAATGTGAGGCCCCAACAAAGGAACATCATTAGAAGCACTAGGATCTCCAGAAATAAAAACAACCCCTTCATCACAAATATTAGTAACAATGGATTGTGAGGGATTGGAAATAGCAAAGCCACAAGGATCAGACCCTTCACTAATGGATTTAGACTTATTAACAATAGCTTTGTGTTTATCCATAGAAAAGAGAGTATCAAATTTCTAGAGAGAAGGTAGACTTTCTCTCTCTAGACATCTCTACACTTCCCGGTAATTTCAAACATATTCAATATATACTATGTTTCAACTATTTTCTAATTTGGTTTTAGTGAGTAAATCATACCCATTGTTTTCTGTATTTCATTATTTTCCATATTGTTTTACTTCTATTTATGAGTTTTGATGTTTTTAATTGATTAATTGAATTAGATTAGAAAAACTCATGATCATAGTCCGGTTTGGTCTAAAATCGTAAAAATTAGATTTCTCTTTACTCTAGCCTTTTCAAGATCTAAAATTTTAAAGGTAGACTCCTAAAATACTTGTACAACTACACTTAAAACAATTTTAGATTTACTTGCACAAAGGGTAAATTGGTAATATCACATTCTGTGATTTTGAATATGGTAAAACCGACTCTTGATTTGGATTCTATGCAAAATTTCACATAAGATAGGCTCTTGAATCACTTAAAAAAGTTAAGGAATGAGGGAGTTATGACCTTTCGAAGTTAGACATAGTAAGCTGTCCAAATAGGGCATTCTGCCCAGATTTTATTTCTGAAAATTTCATTCACACCCCCAAAACTTTAAACGGACGTATAGAGCTCTATCGACATCGGATTGGGTCACGGTTTCGGTCATGGTACTTATAATTCTGTTTATTACAGTCTGAAATAATTTTTTTTTTGGGTTTTTTTTATAAAATCCTTATATTTTAGAATAATTACATAATTGCCCCAAAACTTTTACAAAGGATGTTTTAGTCATTCTAAAATTTTGTAAAATCCTTATAATCATTTCCTTTGTATTTTTGTAATTTTTCATTAATTATTGATAATTGTAGCTATTTATTTTAATTAGTATGGTATAATTTCTATTTCTAAAATAGTAGGATATTTTGTTTGGGTTCCATAAAATTACAAAGTCGTGTTAAATGATTTATGTGATATTTCAGTATTTATGAACACAATTTATAATTTGGTAGTTGAGTTGCAAATCATTGTGGATTATTAGTCAAATCACTATTTGGATGTTGATTTAATTAAAAATTTTATTATTTTAATTGTCTCTGATATTTCTTAAATTTTGAAAAAATACAGAAATAATTTTATGGCACTTTGAACCTATTAAAAAAATTGTTTCGTGTATAAATTTATATTTGGGTATATTTGTTGAATTATGGTCCACTTTTTATATTTATTGTTAACTTCTATAATTCGTATTTAATTATCTGTAATTCCTAGAAATATGCCGTCGGGACTGGTAGTCTTAGAATGTTGTGAGGACCATTATTTTGAGTTTAGAATACACCTTAGCTGAAATTACAAAAAAATACCCTTATAAGAGCATGAATCATTGTCTTACCTTTTCATTGTGAACGTGTATTTAAGTTTCTATTTTATTAGCACAAATTTTTGGAATTGCAACTTCTCTACTTTTCCAATAAAAATATTTATTATGTTAATATATGAAGGTGAGTAAATCTTGTACCCTTAATAGATGCCAGCTGTGGTAATTATTTTCATAGGTTGAGAATTAGAAATCTTTTGATTTGGTATAAAGAAATGTGAGTAAAATCATATCATAATGTATGATGATTGTTAATGTGAGTAAACTTGTATTCTGTGCAATAATAATTGATGTGTTAATCTCGTGTTGCTAAGAATCTTATATGGAACTATGAGTAAGAGTCTCACTCTATCTAATGATTGGAATTTGGAAATTGAGGTTTAGACATTTCACTGGCTAATGGAAAATTTGGGTTTTATTATCATATATTGAGGAATATGAATCATTTGAGATTCAATACGGATTTTAGAATTGATGTATTACTCTCCTATGGTGGAGACTTGAGAATTTGATACTATTTATGAAATTGACAATATTTGATTTGTCTAAATGATGAATATGTGCAATACCCTGTATTTTCATTTGTACATTTATACCGTTTTTGCTATAAATAAGATTCAGTGTGCTTGTCCCTACCTTTTCTGTAATTTCGATTTCAATCGATCGAACTAACATCAATCGATTGAGAGTTTTATTTTCTCAATCGATCGAACCTACTTCGATCGCTTGAACCTTTGCCGACCTGAATTGATGACGTGTTTCTTTTCTGGAGCAATTGAACCCATCTCAATCGAACAAACCCGGACTGACCTATTCTCAATCGATCGAACCCACTTCGATCGATCGAACCCTGTAATTTTAGTATACGTGTTTTGCCACCAACACTCTCCTCTCCCTATATATATCACTCTCACACACACACGAGTTTTGAAAACTCATAGAGAGATAGAGATATATAGTTTATGTATATACACACTTATATATACATACACACCTGGTTATATATATATACAAACACTCACATACCCTTAAGAAAGCAGAAGAAGCAGAATAAGAGAAGAAGAGAACAAGAAAGAGACAGAGAAGAGAAAGAGGAGAGAGAGACACCCTGAGACTGATACGAACCACGCCAATAATGTGACGAAACCCGTAACACGATTAATGCCTCGGACCGTTCTACTGTCAGATTCAATGGAAACCGCGACCCAACACCTATAACAGATGCGAACCTTGGTATAAAGGATGAAGACGCCACAATCAAGGTTGGGAAACTCGATTGATAAGTCAAGGTATGAACGCCACAGAGTAATTCTGATAAGTTCGAATAGTTCTTCAAAGAACCAAAGAGAAAACTCTCACAATATTATTAATGATGAAAACTGAATATTACAAACCCTAAAACTGATTAAATAGCAGAGGCTTACAGTTGGGCCCTATAAACCTACGAAATATAATCGCCCAATATAATTCGCCCCAAAACTAAAATAAAAGGAAACTAATAAAAATAATAAAAAGTCCCTAAGTTGGCATGGAAGCCTTTAATTTAATCTAGAGCTTGAATCATGGACACCCAGCCTTGTGGATCACTAGTATCCTCCTTTGGGCGACAAAGATTAGTCTCAACCCAAATTTGTTGAATCAGCCCATTGAGATTGTCCTTGAACCGTTTTGCTCGCGCCCTTGTAACTGGACCAGTTGGCACGTGGTTCGGGTCCGCATTCCACCTTGTGCTAGCCGCCATGTTCTCATCAGAGACCCTAAAAGGCAGGGTGGTTTCCTCTCTGGTCTCACCTCGAGGAACATCAACATGGTAGGAAGAGCTAGCTTCAGGACAAGGTGTCCGGGCGGAGGGAGAAGCATTGGTATCAACTTTGACAGGTTTGGAGCCAGGAATTTCCAAAGTCTGAGAAAGAACATCAAATCGATTACCCCTCGTTAGCGGTGTATCCGAGTCGTTCGTGCTTTTAGTACGGTAAGAAGTGTGGTCAACAGCAGTCTTTTTTCCTCTATCTTTGCCTGAAACATTCTGAAAGTGAGCTTAGAATTCTTTTTGGCCAGGTCCCTTTTTCCTTACCATTCCTCTTAAGAGGATGGCGGTCTGGAATGCTCAGACCTGGAGACGCAGTCCGAGAACAATCATGACCAAACTGGGAACACTTTTTGCATCGGACCGGGGTCCATTGATATTCCAAATTTATCTTTGTGCTAATAGTATTGCCAGTCTCCTCATCTTCTGATTCAATATGGAATTCATTGAAGAATTCATAATCTGCAGAAACTTGAATGCAAACACGAGCATAGGTTATACGCCTTCGACTTGCAGTTATGCGATCAACTCGAATTGGTTTTCCCAATGAAACTAGAGATAAAACTGATTCCCTTCGGATTCCAGTATTCAAGCGGTATACCATAGAAGTTTATCCAGATTGGAATAGACAGAACCTCCTCGTTATCAAAGGAGAAATGTGGCTTCCACGGCCTAAGAAGGAGAGGTTGACCTGCCACAAACCATGGCCCTCCTTCTAAAATTGCATCCCTAGCCTCCGTGCTAGAGAATGAAAAAAAAAACATCCAGAGTCAGTTGCCAAAGTATCAATAAGGCCCTCAGAAGCCCATAGCCGATCAGTAACATTAGTGACTAGGGAAAACGGAAGCTTCCTGCCCAGAAACCGGCCTACCAATGTAGCAGTCCATTCGTCCTTTCCAACTACAGTTAAGTCCTTTGGAATTTTAAGAACTAGATTATCTTCGATATCTCCATGGTCCACAAACTCCAAATTAAATTCCTTGCTACAAATTGGGGTTTTTGAATTAATTTCCAAATCTGGTCTATTTGATCCCAGCTCAATTTGGGCCACACTGCCATACTGAACCTCAGATTTGAATAACCCAGCCCATGATCCACGTTGATTATCACATAGAGTCCTCCCACCTATGGGGCCCAAGCCTTCTTGGCGTTTAGCCTGACTTCCAACTGTTGAGTGGGATTACCCTGTTTTTGCGAAAACATTTTCATGCTAGAAGGGCCAAACAGGGCACAACTCGGACCCATCTCAATAGCTTCGGCAGTAAATGCTTCTGTCACATTGATATTTTGGGTCTTGGGTTCACCATACCCAAATTGGGAACCAATTGGAGTGGTGCGCCCAATGGCAAAAGCCTCGGGACTAGGAGAAGACATGTTACCCGAAATTGTGGAAAAAGAAGCACCCTGATTTAAAAATTCAACCTTAGGTAAGGGAGTTGCTGGGCTCTCAAAAAAGGACTTGGCCACGTGTACACCTTGATTAACACTAGTGCCAAATGGAATCGCCAGCTCATTCTTGGGAGAAGGAGACAACTCGCCGGAATTCAAGGGAAAAGGCCAACTGCCCACGTGATGAGGGACTGCTATGTGCAGTTTAGGCGCCTGTCCTTTATGACCGTTGGGCGCAAAAGGGCTTGCGTGAGATCCACCTTCCATAAACACTTTGGTTTCTGAAATGCTGCTACTATTCGGATCAAAAACAGTACCAACATCATTTTCTTCTTGATTTTTTGGAATATACTCCCCCCTAATTTTTAATAAAACAGAATCATAGTCAGAAGAGTGTCTAACGGATTCCTCATAGTTAACTTGGCATCCAACATCTTCTATAAGAGGACTAGGAGGGGAGATTTCCTTTTGATTTAGATTTAAAACTTTAGGAATGGAAATGTCAGCGAAGGAAATCTCGTCCCCATTGGCGGCCTGATCATCCATAGCAGATGGACCATCGTTGGCATTAGAAGTGCACACATTAGGACATTTTACTGGTACCTCTCGAAAATGCTCTACACCTTGGTCCTCAAAGGAAATGTTACTTTGGTCTTCATCAGATCCAAGGATGAATTGAGTACCTTTGCTTTTGGATATCCTAACTTTGGCTAGTTCACAAGAGTCTTGAATAGAGGCACAGTGAGCTCTATCTTGGTCTCTATCTACATCCGAGGACTTAGTAGTAGCACTTGCTGCATTGGAAGCAACCACATCTGCTAAGGAAGTAGCACTTGGACTAACTTCACCTTCATCTAATTTATCTTCCTTCTCAAGAGACTCATTAGGATAAGGAATCTTAAAACTCCTTTTTGCTGTGATATTCAGCTTGCTCACATTGCAATGGAAAAGGAGCTTCTCTTTCCTTTTCTTGGCACTAACACTCCTCACACAAGGGAGTACCCATGGGTAACCCTCTTTCATCTTGAGATTTCTAGAGAGAGGTAAGAGCTTCTCTCTCTAGAACCCATTAGTATGCTATCGGGACCCCTCCAAGGGGTAGTCCCCTCTCCAACAGACAGAAAAAGAAGAAAGCTAAGATGAAATTCAGCGGGAGTCGTCCCAAGGGACGACAACGCTCTTGAGGAGGCCCTGTTCTTTGGGTAGTTGGGATGTCTCTTGTGTTTGGTACATCCCATGTTGCTATGTTTGCTTGTTTTTTGCTTTTCTTTTCATATGGTTGGTTTAGCTCTCGTAGCATGATATTTGCGCTTATTGTAATATCCTAGGGTATGGCCCTTTTTTTGGAATCGATTTACCCTTTTTCCGAAAAAAAAAAAAAAAAAGAGACACCCTGAGACCACCGTGGCCACCCTGAGCTCGTCGGCATCGTCGACGTTAACAATGAGTGCCTATACTCACTTTAGCTGCTGGAACATTAGGGGCCTTAATCAGCCCTCTAGGCAATCCGAAGTTGCCAAATTTATCTATGAAAATAATATTGACATTTTGGGGTTAACCGAAACCAAAGTTAGACAGGCTAATGAATATTTTATTAAAACTAAATGTTTTAAACACTGGAATTTTGTTACCAATAGTAGTCCGAATTCGGTTGGTAGAATTTGGGTTGGCTGGAATGCTGACACTATTAATCTCACTATTCTTAAAATCACTTCCCAACTTATTCATGTTAGCATTGAAAAGGATGATAAATCCCTTTCCTTTGAAGCCTCTTTCATTTATGGTTTTAACACTGGCCAAGCCAGATTGGACCTATGGTCTGACCTAAGGTCCATTTCACAGTGTAATAAGACCACTAACTATATTGGACTAGGTGACTTTAATGTGCCTTTAAGCCCAGATGAAGTCTCTAATGCAAACTTTGGTTGGAATAATGAGATGAAGGAATTTAAAAATACTATTAATGAGTGTTGTCTAGTGGATCTTAGATATATTGGTGAACAATTTACTTGATGTAACAGAAGGTATGGGAAGGAAGATTTTACCTAGAGAAAACTTGATAGAGCTTTGGTCAATCAAGCTTGGTTGGATAATCTCAGCGATTCTTTTGCCCAATTCCAGGTTCCAGGTACCTCCGACCACTCTCCTATTGTTGTTCATATTGATAAAAAGCATTATAGGAAAAGGAGGGCTTTTAAGTTCTACAACTACTCGACTAAATTGGACTCCTATAATAATATTGTTCAGAATGCCTGGGAAATTAATGTTGAAGGTACTGCCCAATTCCAACTTTGCCAAAAGCTCAGATTCCTGAAAAAGGATCTCAAACAGTTTAGCAAAAGTACTCTTGGCCTAGAGAGGATTAATGCTAACAAAGCTAGAGAGGACTTAAAGAGACTCCAAACCCTTTGAATTAGAGATCCTAACAACTCTGACCTCATTGATATGCATAATAAGTCTTTGAAAACCTTTCAAGAAGCTATTTGGATTGAAGAGGAAGTTCTCAAACAAAAATCCAGGATACAATGGTTAGAAGCTGGGGATAAAAATTCTAGATATTTTCATTTGTCTATTAAAGCTAGAAGGAACATAAAAAGAATTTTTTTACTTGAAAAACCTAATGGGACTTTCACTTCCAATTGTAATGAAGCTAAATATGAAGCTATTAGGAATTTTCAAAGCATGCTTGGCACTACTTCTAATCACTGCTATCCAGGTAAAGAAGCACTTAGAAGTGTTATCCACAAAAAAATTCCTGTAGAACTTATGGCTGAGTTGGATAGGATTCCTTCAGATATTGAAATAAAGAATTCCCTCTTTAGCATGCATAGTAATAAAGCTCCGGGCCCTGATGGTTATAATTCTTTTTTCTTCAAAAGCTCTTGGACTATTACTGGTCCTCTTGTTATTGCTGCTATTAGGGAGTTCTTTCAAAATGGAGAGATGCTTAAAGTTGTTAACATTACTCTTATTGCTTTAATTCCTAAAGTCCCCAATCCTACCCGGATGGGAGATTTCAGGCCAATTTCTTGCTGCAATACTGTTTACAAATGCATTTCTAAGATTATTGCCAGTAGGCTTCAGTTGATTCTCCCTAATTTGGTTAACCAAGCCCAATCTGCCATTGTTAAGGGTAGGAAAATTAGTGACAATATCCTCCTTGCTTAAGACCTTCTTAGGGATTACCACACACCTTTGGGTAAACCTAGAGTAGCAGCTAAGGTGGATATTATGAAAGCGTATGATAGTGTTAGTTGGGAGTTTCTCATTGATATCTTGGATGTTCTTGGATTTCTCCCAAATTTACAGAAATGGATCATTGCTTGTATTACTACCCCAAAGTACTCTATCAATTTTAATGGTGAATCTGTGGGTTTTTTTGAAGGGGCTAAGGGGCTCAGACAAGGAGACTGATGGGAACCATAGTGAACCAAAGCTTAAAGATGATCATTTGCAAGTTCCAGATGGGCCAATCACAAGGTCAAGAGCTAAGAAGATCAATGAAGCAATGCAAGGACTGGTGCAATCCACTTGGGAAAAGTTCAGAAACTTATTATGCAAGGCCCCAACATTTAACATGGGCTTGAAGGAAGAAGAATCAGTTCTAGTTCATGTGATACAAGCTACAGAAGGGGTGGAATAGCTTATTGGGTTTTTATAGACTTTAATTTTTATGTTTCTATGGTTTTGGCATGTGGGCCTATTTTACTTTTTAAGTAGACATTTATTTAGCTTTAAACATGCAGTTTAAGTTGTTTTGGGCTTGAGTATTTAGTCCATCTTTTATTTTCGTTGAAGGCCTTTTTGGCCCAAGGGTTTCTTAGAAGTGATTAAAAGAAAGAACTTTGTAGCAGCTTTGATATAGAACGTTAATGAAATTTATTTTCTGGGGAGCTATTCAGTTTTCTCTGCTTGTTCTTGATTGAACAATTCGAACTTATCAAAGGCATTTCCTTTGTGGCGTTCACCAAATCTGGGTTCTTGAAACAGGATTTCAACGGGTCTAGATCATCCCTGTGACTTGATTGTTGGCTTTCTTGGGTGAATTACAATCTGATCGTGGGTTCAAGGAATATCAATTCCACGGGTTCATATCAGAGACCCTATCTCTCCCTATCTTTTTGTCCTTGTCATGGATACCCTTAGTCAATTGCTCCATCATTTCATTAATACGAGACCCTATCATTGGAAATGTGATAAGCTTCAAATATCTCATCTCTGTTTTGCTGATGACCTTCTTATTTTATTTAATGGAGATGTGGAAACTGCTCCAGTGATTCAGGAAGCCCTTAACCAATTTTATCATTTCACTGGGCTCCAAGCTAATAATGCTAAAAGTTGCCTTTTCTTTTGTAATGTTGAAGAGGAAATAACTGAAAATATTCTTTCCACCCTCAACTTTGTGAAAGGTAATTTACCTGCCAGGTACCTTGGGGTGCCCCTTATTACTTTTAAGCTCAAAAAACAAGACTGTGAAGTGTTAATTAGCAAAATTTGTGCTAGAATTAATTCTTGGAAGTCTAAATTTCTATCTTATGCTGGAAGAGCTCAATTGATAAATTCTGTTTTGACAGGTATTCAACTTTATTGGTCTGGCATGTTTATTCTTCCTAAAGGAGTTCTCAAACAAGTGGCTCAAATTATGGCTAGATTCTTATGGGCTAGTAACACTGAAATTAAACATGGTGCTAAAATAGCTTGGGATACAGTTTGTAGACCCAAGCAAGAAGGAGGCTTGGGGTTCAAGGATATCAATTTTTCTAACACTATTTTGAACCTCAAACATATTGGAAGTATTTTTGATCCTTCAAATTCCTCTCTATGGAAAAATTGGATCCACCTGCATATGCTTAAAAACAAAAGTTTCTGACAGGTTAAAACTCCTTCCCAATGCTCTTGGTATTGGCAAAAATTATTAAAACTTCGATATATTGCCAAACCTTTGCTTATTCACAGAATTGGGAATGGTGATAACACTTCTCTCTGGTTTGATAATTGGCTCCCTATTGGGCCTTTGTTGGATAAATATACAGTCAGGATTGTTTATGATGCTGCCATTAACATTAATGCTAAAGTTAGTACCATTATTAGGGGTTTGGAATGGGATTGGCCTAGCTCTCACTCCATTAAACTTGTTGAAGTTAGAACTATGCTCACCAACCTTCTTTTCTTCAGGACAAAGTTAGTTGGCAGGTCACTCCATCTGGTAAATTTAAATTCTCCCTTATTTGGGATCATTTAAGGTACCATCACCCCAAGGTTCCTTGGTATGACAGTGTGTGGTTTAAAGGAGGTACTCCGAGGTCGAGTATTATTCTTTGGTTAGCAGCTCATAACAGGTTGTCTTTTTTTTTTTTTGGAAAATGGTTAATCGATTCCAGAAAAAGGGCCATACCCTAGGATATTACAAAATGCGCACAATCATGCTATGAGAGCCAGGCCAAAATTTGAAAAGAAGAGCAACAAGCAAACAAACATAGCAATATGGACTGAAACAAAACACATGAGACAATCCAACTACCCAAAGCAAGGGCCTCCTCAGGATCGTTGTCGTCCCTTGGGCCGACTCCCGCTGAATTTCATCTTAGCTTCCTTCTTTTTCTGTCTGTTGGAGAGGGGACTACCCCTTGTAGGGGTCCCGACCTCACTAGCTTGGTCAAACTCACTAACACAGTCATCAATGTCATCCACACTAAAGGGGGAAGCGGTTTCCTCTCTAGTCTCACCTCGAGGAACATCTGTATGGTAAGAAGGGCTAGCTTCGGGACAAGATGTCCGGGCAGAGGGAGAAACAATGGTATCAACTTTGACAGGTTTAGGATCAGGGTCTTCCACAAGTTGAGAAATGGCGTCAAAGCGGTTACCCCTCGCTAGCGGAGTTTCCGAGCCATTCGTGCTTTTAGTACGGTCAGAAGTGTTGTCAACAACAGTCTTTTTTCCTCTATCTTTGCCTGAAATAACTTGCCAGGTCCCCTTATCCTTACCGTTCCTCTTGAGAGGGTGGCAATCTGGACGGCTCAGACCTGGAGACGCAATCCGAGAATAATCATGACCAAACTGGGAGCACTTTTTACATCAAACTGGGGTCCATTGATATTCCAAATTGATCTTTGTTCTAATAGAATTGCCAGTCTCCTCATCTTCTGCTTCAATATGGAATTCATTGAAGAATTCAAAATCAGCAGAAACTTCAATGCAAACACGAGCATAGGTTATACGCCTTCTACTTGCAGTTATGCGATCAACTCGAATTGGTTTTCCAATGAAACTAGAGATAAAACTGATTCCCTTCGGATTCCAGTACTCAAGTGGTATACCATAGAAGTTTACCCATATTGGGATGGAGTGAACCTCCTCATTTTCAAAGGAGAAATGTGGCTTCCACGGCCTAAGAAGGAGAGGTTGACCTGCCACAAACCATGGTCCTCCTTCTAAAATTGCATCCTTAGCATCCGTACTTGAGAAAGAAAAAAAAGAAACATCCAGAATCAGTGGCCAGCGTATCAATAAGTCCCTCATTAGCCCATAGCCGATCAGTAACGTTAGTGACAAGGGAAAATGGAAGCTTCCTGCCGAGAAACCGGCCAACCAATGTAGTCGTCCATTCGTCTTTCCCAGCTACAGTTAAGTCCTTTGGAATTTTAAGAACAAGATTATCTTCGATCCCTCCATGGTCCACAAACTCCAAGTTAAAATCCTTGCTACATTCTGTGGTTCTGTAATTTGTTTCCAAGTCTGATCCCATCTCAATTTGGGCCAAGTTGCTATTCTGACCCTCAGATTTGAATAACCCAGCCCATGATTTACGTTGGGCCCCACCAGCTACATTGTGCACTTGACCTTGTGTAGGCTCTATGTGATAAAGAGCAGCCATGTCCGGATTTTTAGGCTTAACAGTGGCCAGGTCACTCTCAATTTGACCATTAATATGACTAAGGCAAGAGGCATTAATTGCTGAATTGGCATCAAAGGGAGTAGTAGTCTTGTCTGGAGTAGCAGCAAGCACATGATCATTCGGATGGGCAGGATTGGACGTGCACACGGGGTCCACAAGGTCGTGGCCAGCATGGAGCGGCAGGGCTCGGGTCCCACAGTCACCAGGAGTCAAATTGTGCATTGTCAAACACTCAATCTCTGCGTTATCATGTACATTGGAACAAGCATTCCCACATTGTGACTCCTGGGCCCCACCACCTTCAACGTTCATCTGACTTTGCATGTACCCCATGTGATAATTAACATCCTTAGCCGGATATTTGGGCTTTACACAGCACAGCGCATCCATCTTATGACCGTTAGTCAGACTTTGCCTAGGATGCTGTTGATGCTCGTGGGCTCCACTTGGTAACTTATCCGCATATCCTAGAGCACTTACCTTAACTCTTGGCGCGTGAAACTTAGCTTGTGAGGCAGCACCTTGCGTGCCAAGCTGAAAAAAATCAGCTTTTTGAATAGCCACCGTGTGACCACTATGTCCAACAGGCGGCCCAGTAAGCATTGGCACGTCGCATACACTCCCAGTCACCAACATCTCGTGGTTCTCATCTTGGATACAAGAAGGATCAAAATAGCCAGATCCATCTCTTGCAATGACCTGAGCTTCATTCGAGAGTCCTACAAGATTAGCCGCAACTTTTAACTTATCCTTATGCTGGATTACATGGACCTCATCCAGAGACTCATGGATCACATAGGGAGAAATTTCCTGAGTATCAACAGAGAGCCTATCAACAAAAGAAGAGCCTTGATCTTGGACTTCTTCACCTTTGATAGAAATTGTAGGGATCTCATAACCATTTGTAACAGCTTCGCTGGGATTCATTACAGAAGCTTCATCAGCCCTTCTGTGATACTTCCCTTTCACCAGCAGCCTCTCCACCAATGATTCAGACTTGGCCTTGTGAAGTTTAGGGCCCCTAGGTTGGTTACCATCTTCATCAGATACAACCTCACAATCCTTAGACTTATCATCCAAGATGGATGTAGCTTCCACACCTTGATCAAGAACCAAAGTAGAAAAGCCTACCTCATCCGAACTTCCTTCATCTGCTTGAAAAGACTCCTCCTCGTCACTGCTAATACAATTCAAAGCCCACTGGACTAATGGGTCTTCATCCCCCTCCTGAAAATCAGTAGGAGAAGTAGACAACTTAATAACTCTCTTAGCTTGGATGTTCAATTTACTTACATTGCTAGGAAAAGGGAAAAGCTTTTCCTTCCTTTTCTTAGCACTAGCACTCGGAACCACCACCCATGGGGGGGGGGAGCCCTCACCATCCTTTGACATCTAATAAAACATAGTTTTCTAGAGAGAGAAGCTCCAACCTCTCTCTAGATTTTGGTAGGGCAGTTTTGTACTTCACTCTTCACAATCAGATATCCTATCATAACAGATTGTCTTTTTTTTCGGAAAAAAGGTTAATTTAACGAAAAGAAAGCCAAACGGCACTGTACAAAAGTACAAGGGGCATACCCCAGGATATACAATCAACACAAAAAAAGAAAAAGCATCCAGACAATGCAACAAAGGATAGGAAAGAACAAAAGTCAAAAACCCAGAGTGAGGCCCATCCAAAACAACCAAATAAACTTTCACAAAACAAACAAAACTCAAGAAAACATTAAGGCAAGGTCAAGCCAATCAAAACATGAGGACCAAAGCAAAAACGCCCAAATTATGTAGTAATGACCCATCTTTCAATGTACTGAGGAAGATTGGGATCGTTCTTCCATGTAGTTTGAATCTGTAAGGAAATCTGGAGACAAATGTCTTTTAACACTCTTTCCTTAGGCTTCACTTCAAGATTGAAACTTCGAGCATTCCTTTCTTTCCAAATGCTATACACAACAGATTGTCTACCCATGATAGGATATCTTCCTTCACCCGTGGTCCCCTGGCTTGTGTTTTCTGCCACTCTCACATGGAAACACTTTTTTTTTTTTTTAGAAATTGGTAAATAGATTCCAAAAAAAGGGAAGTACAAATGTACAAGGGGCATACCCCAGGATATTCAAAAAGCACGCAGCATAAGGACAAGTGGCAAAGCAAACCACAAAAAAGGCTACATCAAGCCAGGATCAAAACAAAAACACTGATCAACTAAGAGCTAATCAAACTCAAATCAGAAAAGACAACAAATCAAAGCTAAGAGAAAGCAACAATAACACTACCAACAATAACACTACAAAGAGAGTCACACTAAAAACAACAATAACACTACCAACTCTACCAACATAAGTCCATGGAATAGCAATTAAATCAAGTTGGGGATGGTCCTTCCATTGATCTCTAATTTGAGTATTAATTTGAGACACCAGATTTAGTAGCAACTGTTCTTTTGGAGTGTAAGAATTTGTAAACGTTCTATTGTTCCTCTCCCTCCATAAACCATAGATCGCAACACCGAGGCAAATTTTAGGTATAGCAAGATGAACCTCTCTCCCTTTCCAATGTTGTGCCATCCAAAGTACCGTAGTATCCCAATCTGTGTTATTCCAAATAAGTCCACATCTATTCATCAAATCCTACCAAACAAAGGAGGAAAAATTACAATCAAAAAATAAATGATTATGGGTTTCCATGTTTTTTTTCTCGGAAAAAGGGTATATATATTCCAAAAAAATGTACAAATGTACAAGGGGCATTCCCCAGGATAAACAATAAGCACAGCATGAGGACTAGTGGCAAGTAAAGCCACTAAACTGAAAAACAATCATCAAATGTGGGTATCACACAAACCCATAAAGGCATGAAAGCACATCAAAACAACAAAGTGAAATCAAGAAAAAAAATTTCAGAACATAAATTCTAGGTCCATGGTGATGCAAAGATGCAAAGAACATAAATTTCCATGTTGCTCTGACAAAAAACACAAACAAGAGGACCAGGCGTAAAAGTAAAAATTCTATCATGGGTCGCAAGTTTTTTTTTAACAGTAAACCATAATATAATCTTTTGCCTAGGAGTGTAACCTGAAGACCAAACAAGTTTGTGCCATGGAACCTCAAGAGACACCTCTCTAAGGTGTTCCCAAATATGAGCAAAGTTATATTTCCTGTTGGGAGACGTAGTCCATGATATACTATCAGATGACACATGGAAACACATAATCACTTGTTTTTTTTTCTTGCTCTTACTCTGGTGGTATTTGGCAGGATCTTATGCAAAGGTGTAGCTTGACTTGGAATGGTCAAGGTTGGAATGACACTTTGCTTTGGATGGCTCAACACCTCAAAGGAAAGACGATTCTTCATCAAATCCCCAAACTTTGCTTGGGAGTTACTATTTATGGATTATGGAAAGAGCGGAACAATAGATCCTTCAAACACATTTTTTGTCCTAAAGAGATTATCCTCAAGAGCTTAATTTCTCAAATCCATGACCTCATAAGGGTTAACTGGAAGCACCATAGTAATCTTAATTCCATTCTTAGTAATTGGCTTAAATGTCATTATATTGTTGATGGCCTTTGCTTTGTATTGATTTGTTTTTGGCTGTTTTGGGTTAAACTCCCTTGATTGGTAGCTTTCTTTGTTACATTTTCATTCTCAGTGCCCTGCTCCTCTGTGTATATCCTGGGGTATGCCCCTTGTACTTTTGTACATCCTTTTTTGGAATATATTTACCATTTTCTGAAAAAAAGAAAAAAAAAAAAAAAGAAAAAAAAAGATAGAACGGACCCTGAACGTGCGTGAATGGTCCAGTTCAAATTCTGAAATCATGCTGCATTCAATCAATCGAACAGCGTTCGAGCGATCGAAAACAGGCTAATCTTGATCGATCGAACTTTTCTCAATTGATCGAACTTAGCTTTTCCTCAATCGATCGAAATGTCTTCGATCGATCGAACATATCAGAATGTTAAATGCTTAGTTGTCTTATACCTGATGAATTGTTAATATGTTTATGATCATGCGTTGATGTTGCAGGTTGTATTGGAATAATACACGTAGAATAATAGACTTAATGCATTGAACATTGGAACTAATGGTATAATGATGGTATAATATTGATTAAGCGAATTGAGAAGCTGACGTGCATAGTAGTGTGCTTATCGACCGTAGAGGTCGATATTATTAATGTTAGTGCGTATGATTGTGGTCGCTAAGATCGTACAATATCAGGTGTGAGCTTCCCAGGTACAGGGATAGGATCGGGACTTCTTGTCAGGTTTTATGTATAATAGAGTTGGACTGCGTGTCAGGTTTAGGAGGTTGTACAAATGTATTGCTATGTGCTGTAGTATTGTTGAGCACTGTGGTATATAGCTGTGTGCGATAGTAAAGCTGTGTACGGTAGTAAAGCTGTGTGCGATAGTAAAGCCATGTACGATAGTAAAGCCGTGTGTGGTAGTAAGCTGTGTGAGATGGTATTGCTGTGTGCGCTAGTAAAGCTATGTGTGATAGTAAATTTGTGTGTGGTAGTAAAGTTGTGTGCGATGGTATAGCTATGTGCGGTAGTGTTGCTCGGTGCTATGGAGATAAGTGGTGTGGTATCTTAGAGCTAAGTGCTGTGGAGCTATGTGCTGTGATATTTTAGAGATGAGTGTTGTGGAGCTAAGTGCTGTGATATTTTGGAGCTGAGTGCTGTGGAGCTGAAGTGCTGTGATGTTGTAGAGCTGAGTGCTGTGGAGCTTAGTGATGTGATATTGTATAGCTGAGTATTGTGGAGCTAAGTGATCTGGTATTTTGGAGTCGAGTGTTGTGGAGTTAAGTGTTGTAATGTAGTAGAGCTAAGTGTTGTATTATGTCAGGGCTGCGTGCCGTATTGCATCAGGGTTGTTGGCCATAATATATCAGGGCGGATTGGCCGAAACAGTTCGATTGTGTGTCTGGATTTGATAGCTTATATGGTATTGGACTACATGTCTGATTTATGTGATAGGACGTGGGACTTCATGTCGGTGTCACAGACCGTAGGTATAGGACTACGTGTCTGATTAATGTAGACCCAAGAGTCCATGTTATGTGGGAGATTTGATCGCGATGACGTCCATTGTTCTATTAAGTTGATGGATACATGCATGCGAATGATGAGATATTCCATTTAGTGATGTTATTGCTTTATATGTTGCTTATCTATAGATACTCTGTTAGTATTTGCATTCACTCGACTTTCTTAGCTGACGGCGTTTATGCCGTTGGATATTCCACATCCAGTTGGTCAGGGTTATGTGTATGCAGGAGATGCATACATGGGCAGGAGCTTTGAGGATGGAGCCTACGATGATGGAGGCTATGCTTAGTCTACGGAAGTTGAAGACCTGAAGCTTCGTCGGAGTTAATTTATGTTTATGTTTTAGAGACTTCTGTTTAGTTATGTTTGTATCGGTGTATGTTGCCGTAATGCTTTATTTATGTTTCTGTAAACACTGGTGGCTTTGTAATAGTTTAGTATTACACTTTGACTTTATAGATCAAACATAGAATTTCCCAATGCGTGTTTTAATCCATTACTCTGATAGTTTGACTTTGGTTATGGACAATGTGGTGGCTTTCAACAGTCATGGCCTACGAGTCAAAAAATGAATTTATTTTCTCTATTTTTTCTACTACGAGGCGTGACAAAATTTTTGGTATCCGAGCCTAGGTTTAGTAGTCGCGTTCACAATTGTCCAACATTTCTTGAGTTTGAACCTTAAGATTCCTTGAGATAGGGGTTGACTCTAAGTTTGTGTTATGGAATTCGTCCCTATGGAGTTCTCCATGCTATTACTGTGATAATAATTAAAACTATTATGTTTAGTTTTTGAATTACTTTCTATAACTATTTTTGGGGTTGATGACTAACCGAGAGATGTTTGTATAGTTACCCAACCTTACTGCATCAATGGCACGAATGCCTACTCGGATTCATCCTGCTCAAATTGAAGATGATCCCCAAGCACCTCAAGCTGTTGATCTGACAGGACTGTTCGAGGCCTTTGTGCGTAGGATGGAACGGATCAACAATCCTAACGGGAACAACACAAATAATCATGGACCACTTCCAAGGCCAGTTGAGGATTGCATCGTAGGGCGTTTTCGTCATTTTCGTCTAGAGAAGTTTTATGAAAATACTGAGCTGTGGCAGGCAAAACAGTGGCTCCGAGAGATGGAAGCGATCTTTGACACCCTAGGATGTAATGAGATTGAGAAGCATCGACTAGCGACATTCCAGTTAACTTATGCGGCGGTAGATTGGTGGGAATCGGAGAAAGCAACTATAGGAGAAGATGCAGCAGGACGGATGCCCTGGATTACGTTCAAGGGACTATTTTTGGAAAATTACTTTCCTCAGACAGAGAGAAATAAGGAGAGAGAATTCATTGAGCTAAGGCAAGGGACCTTACTGTGAGGGAGTATAAGGTGCAGTTCGAATGATTATCCCGTTTTGCTCTACATATGATCGATACCCCGGAGAAGGAGAACATGCAGTATCACCAAGGTCTTTCGCTGCCACTACAACAGATGACTTTGAATCATTAGGGTCAAACCTTAAAAGCCATGGTAGGAATGGCAATCGGTCATGAGGATATTAATGATCGGGAGCAAGGATGTCACGACCCATCCCACTACGCGTGGAAATAGGATACGTGGCACGCCACCAAGGCTCATCCAATCATCATCTAACGATACGCAGCGGAAAGAACTTTAAAACAACCCTGGGTATTTTAAAACTTAGGAAACATTGCCCTCTGAGTTGACAAATCCATTGAAAATTTGAGTTATAAAAAGTTTTGGACAAGTGAAAACACATTCAAAAGAATCAGTTCTGAAAACAGAGGTTTAGTCGACTGTGCCTAGGGTCCAGTCGACTGTGCTTAGCAGAAACCAAAACCCTAAATTCTTAACAGAGATCCAGTCGACTGATCAGGGAACCCAGTTGACTGCACTGGTTACTATTTGGATAAGTAGCTAGAATCTACAGTAGTTCAGTCGACTGATCAGAGTTCCCAGTCGACTGTGTTTTTTTTTTTTTTTTTTTTTTTTCGGAAAACAGGTTAATTAATCCAAAAAGGGAGAACAAATGTACAAGGGGCATACCCCAGGATATACAATGAGCGCAGAAAAAATGGTAAGAAACCACCAACAGGAAATGGGATGAAATAATATCAAACTGTGAAAACAACTGATATCACGTCATACCAAGACAACAAGCGCGTGAGCCAAACTCAGACCACAAGAAAAACCCATGCAATTAACCCTAAAAAAGAAAAACACATGCAACATAGGATGAGGGATTTATCACAAGGCAAACCCAGAAAAATCCACTCCCTATGGAAAGCAAACGACTAAATTTTTTTTTTTTCGGAAACTGGTAAATATATTCCAAAAGAAAAAGGAGGTACAAAATGTACAAGGGGCATACCCCAGGATAAACAATGAGCTCAAATCATAATGACATCAAAAGCATACCCAACAGGATACATAGAACAACCTGAAGGAAACCAAAAGAAAACCCTGGACAGAAAAAAAAACCCGAAATCTATGGATGCCCACCAAGGCTACAAAATGTATCTAAATCCAAATACAGAGATATCGATCAATGTTAACAAGATACTTCCATTTCACCCTGATTTGTGCATTAATTTGAGAAATAAGATGTTTCAGTAGTATACTTGGAGGATTGAAGATCTTCTTGAATGTTCTGTTATTTCTCTCTTTCCATAAACTATAGACAGTCACTCCAAGGCATATCTTGGGGAGCACCTGTTGGATTGCTTTCCCTCTAAATCTTTGAGCCATCCACTCCAGAGTAGCAGACCAGCTTTGACTTTGCCAAATTATGCCACACCTTGACATTAACTCCTGCCATATAAGAGAAGAGTAAGGACATTCAAAGAACAAATGGTCATGAGTTTCCATATTAGCCTGTCAAAGCAAACAAACTAAGGGTCCAGGAGTGAAGCTATAGATCCTATCATGTGTAGCTAAACGATTCTGAGCAGCAAGCCATAGAACAAACATTTGCCTGGGAATACACCCTGACAACCAAACAGAATCATACCATGGGACTACAGTATCATGAACCCTCAAATGGTCCCAGGTAAGAAAAGTATTGAAAACACCCTTAGGGGATGTAGTCCATTTAACAGTATCCATGCAGTTGTTAGGGGAATAGAAATTGGACAAAACATTTCTAATTTCGTTAAGTTCAATAGAGTTCGAGCTAGGCCAATTCCATTCCAACCCCCTGATTATACTGCTAACCTTAGCATCAATATGAATAGCAGCATCATAGATAATTCTATCAGAATATTTATCCAGCAAGGGGCCTATTGGTAGCCAATTATCAAACCAAAGGGAAGTGTGGTCACCATTACCAATTTGATGAATTAGTAAAGGTTTAGCAACTTCTCTAAGTTTTAATAACTTTCTCCAATACCAAGAGCATTGGGATGGAATCTTGGACTGCCAAAAACTCTTATTTTTTAGCATGTACTGGTGGATCCATTTTTTCCATAGAGAGATATTGGATGGGTCCAGTAGATTTCCAATATGTTTCACATTTAAGACTTTATTAACCAAGAAGATATCTTTGAAACCCAGTCCTCCTTCCTTTTTTGGTCTGCATACTTTGTCCCAAGCAACTTTGGCTCCTGAACATTTATCTGTCTTACCAGACCAGAGAAATCTAGACAAAGCTTGAGAGATTTGCTTGAGGACACCTTTGGGAAGCATAAACATACCAGACCAGTAGAACTGAATCCCTGTCAAAACAGAGCTAATTAGTTGGGCTCTTCCTGCATAAGATAAGAATTTAGATTTCCAAGAATTTATCCGAGCACAAATTTTATAAACCAAGCCATCACAATCTTGTTTTTTAAGTTTTGAAGAGATAAGAGGAACTCCAAGATATTTGATGGGAAGATTTCCTTTTTCAAAATGAAGAGTATTCAGAATATCTTCAATCTTATCATCTTCAACATTAGAGAAAAAAATGCAGCTTTTAGAGTTGTTAGCTTGTAGGCCAGTAAAATCAAAAAATTGGTTAAGAGTCTGTCTAACCATGATAGCTGAGTCCACATCCCCATTAAGGAAAATGAGAAGATCATCCGCAAAGCAGAGATGTGAAATCCTTAACTTGTCACATTTCCAGTGGTAAGTAAAATTTCCCCTTTGAGTGTTATGATGCAGAAGTTGACTTAAAGCATCCATAATAATTACAAAAAGATATGGTGAGATAGGATCACCTTGTCTTAGCCCTCTGGCACCATCAAAATAACCCACCGATTCTCCATTAAAGTTAATGGAGTATCTAGGAGTAGTAACACAGGCAATGATCCACTTCTTAAGATTAGGTGGGAAACATGTTACATCTAACAAATCAATGAGAAATTCCCAACTAACACTATCATAAGCCTTCATTATATCCACTTTAGCAGCTGCTCTAGGTTTACCTTTCTGTTTGTGATAATCTCTAAAGAGGTCTTGGGCAAGAAGGACATTATCACTAATCTTCCTACCTTTAATAAAAGCAGACTGTGCTTGATCAATAAAAGTAGGGAGGATTGTTTGGAGTCTGCTAGCAATAATTTTAGAGATGCATTCATACACTGTATTGCAACAAGAAATGGGTCGAAAGTCACCCATCTTAGAAGGGTTAGGCACCTTGGGAATCAAAGCAATAAGTGTAGTATTAGATTCTTTTAACAGCTCCCCATTTTGAAAAAATTCTTTAACAGCTCCTAAAATAGAAGTACCAACTATGTCCCAAGAGTCTTTAAAGAAAAATGCATTATAGCCATCAGGGCCCGGAGCTTTGTTACTATGCAAATTAAAGAAGGCCTTCTTGATCTCATCATCTGAAGGAAGCCTATCCAAGTCTGCCTTTAAATTTTCAGGAATTCTTTTGTGAACAAAGGATCTGATTGCTTCTTTACCAGGGTAACTGTTATTTGAGGGGGTTCCTAGGAGAGAAGTACAGTGTCTAACAGCTTCTTCTTTGGCCTCATTACAGTTGGCAGTAAACTGGCCATCTGGTTTTTCAAGGACAATGATTCTTTTAAAGTTCCTTCTTTCTTTGATGGATAGGTGGAAGTATCTAGAATTTTTATCACCCACATCAAGCCATTGTATTCTAGATTTTTGCTTACGGATTTCCTCTTCAATCCAGATTGCTTCAAGATAGTTTTTCAAACAAAGATTTTGTTGCTCAATTAGAGAAAAATCATTTGGATCTTCAAGTAAAATAGATTGGATTGATTTAAGAGCTTGTCTAGCTGTATCAGCATTGATCTTTTCTTGACCCAGGGAATTCTTACCAAATTTTTTCAGATCTTGTTTAAGGTTTCTGAGTTTATGGCAGACTTGATATTGGGCAGTCCCTTCAACTCTTTGGTTCCATGCATTATTAACTATAGTAGAGTAGTTATCCATCTTAGTCCAATAGTTATAAAATTTAAATGCCTTACCTTTTCTCCTATGGTTCTGATCAATGTGAATAATAATGGGAGAGTGATCAGAAATACCTGGAGTCTGAAAACGAGCAAGAGAATCAGTGAAATTATCAAGCCAGGTTTGGTTGACCAAGGCTCTATCAAGCTTTCTTTGAGTGAAGTCTGGCCTTCCATATCTTCTATTGCACCATGTGAACAATTCTCCTACATATCTGAGGTCCACTAAGCAACAATCATTAGTAATCTTTTTGAAATCAAGCATGTCGTTATCCCAACCATGATTAGAACCAGAGATTTCTTCTGGACAAAGGGTGACATTGAAATCACCAAGCGTAATATAATTAGTAGTATCAGTACCGGCATTAATAGATCTCAATTCTGACCAAAGTTCTCCTCTAGCTTGGCCAGTATTGAAACCATAGACAAAAGAGGCTTCCAAGTACGTGGTTTTTTCATCATTTTCAATACTAACATGAATGAGTTGGGGAGTGCTTTTAAGAATTGTTAAGTTTAATTTGTCAGCATTCCAGCCTATCCATATCCTACCAGTGGAATTAGGATTGCCATTAGAGAAAAAGTCCCAATTTTTGAAAATTTTCCTTCTAATGAGGTCCTCATTAGTTTGTTTTACCTTAGTTTCAACAATACTTAATACATCAATATTGTTTTCATAAATGAACTTAGCTACTTCAGTATGTTTGGAGGCCAAATTTAGACCTCGAATATTCCAACAACAAATAATCATTAAGAGCGTCGATGGGTTTTTCTACCTGAAGAACGAGATTGGGAGTTCCTCTTACTTTTTTGCTTACCGTAACTTGGTGAAGATTTAGGTGAAATGAAAGGCCTTGGAGATAGGAGATTTGTTTGCTGGGTCCTGTCTCCTAGACCAGAATCCAGTCCCTGAGCTTCTAGAGTGACATAGGAGACTGATTGATCAAGACTATTCTGATGGTCCCCTTGGATTCTAGGTTCCCTCAATCCATCCACACTTTGGTCCCCTAGCTCCCTCCTTCCTGGATCAGGTTCACTGTGTTCCTTCTGTGAGGACCACTTAGGAGACAAATCCATAATCCCTTTACCTTTATCAATAGGCAGATTTTGCTTCTCTTGCATAGATGCATTATGTTGGCAATGGTCTCCCTTCATATTTCCATTATTAGTATCCCCAATATCATCTACCCTTCCTGGTGGTTCCAACTTAGAGTCACTAAGTGGACCAAGGTCTTCAATTTGTTCTTCCACTATTGGGATGGTAGTCTCCAGTTGATCCTGCCCTGAGCGTTGTGAGCACTTCTCATTGACACTAGATTCCTCATCCAGAGGAGAGAATCTGTTACTTGCAAATTCAACTTGCCCTAATATTGTTTGTGAACTTGAAGGTATTTGATCTACTTTCTTTAAGCACACATTAGGTGTTAGAGCTGATGGAGGGACTTTAGAAACTTCTTCTGTGACAAGTTTTCCTTTGGCCTTGATCTTCCAACCTTCATCTTCCAAATCATTAGTAGCTTTAGTGGGTTGAGTTTTGAGATTTTGGGGTTTGGAGATTCTAGAACAATCATGGCCAAACCTCCTACACTTAGCACATCTTAGGGGAATCCACTGATATTCTAATTTTAGGTGGATAGTTTTTGCCCCACCATAAATAGGATCAGTAATAACAATATCCAGGTGATTGAGTAATTCGAATTCAGCTTCAATATCAATACAGATTCTAGCATAAGAAATGCGTCTGCATGTTGAAGTCATCTTGTCAACATGCAAGGGTTTCCCCAGTGCACTGGCAATGTAGCTAAGCCCGTCCGGATTCCAGTACTCCAATGGTATATTATAAATATGCACCCAAATGAGGATAGAAGTTTGTGGTTCTTTAGCAAGAGTAAGCCCTGCCTCCCAACGTTTAAGAATAATTGGTTGACCAGCAAAGTGCCAAGGCCCACCTTCAAGAACTGATTCACATTCTTCTTGGCTATTGAACTTGAAGAAAAAATATCCATTATCTGTTGCAATCATGTCATTGAGACCCATCTTAGACCAAAGTTTGGAAGAGGCATTTTGCACTAAGGAAAAAGGTAACCTTTTCATAAAATAGCCCATCAAAGTACTGTCCCATGCTCTGCTACCAACAGTGCCAAGTTCTTGAGGCATAATTAGTTGTTCTCTATAGTCCCCACGAATAGAATTAACATAGGATATTTTAAATCCAGGATTGGTCTTCTTCTTGACAATCCCAGCCCAACTAGTGGATGGTTTAGCCGTATCTGCTATAATCTTTGAACTGGGGCAGTTTGGGTCTAAGGGGGTAATGAAAGAAGCTTGTGGTTTTAGTGGGGGCTTAGGTAAACATGTAGAAGTTGCAGCAGCAGCAAATGACAAGGGAGGAGCTCCATTAGGAGAAGCCACAATTCTTGACCCAAGATCTTCAAGTGGGACCGAGGCTTGCTGATGAATACACTTGGAATGAGAGGCTGCACTATAAGAAAAAGAAGGGGCAGCCACAACATTAGACTTTTGAGGACCACATTTAGAGAAATCCGCAATCAAAGGGACAATGGGAGTGGTTGAGATATTTGTTTCACTTACTACTTGGACCGAGCATGTTCTACCTTTAGGATTTACGGTCTCAAATCCATCAGGTTTAGTAATAGTGGAAGCTAGGGGGGGTAATATTGGAAGTGGAATATTAGGTGAGGAAGGTACAAAAACGGCTGACTCACTAGCCTTCTCGGGGCAATTAGAAGGATAAAAGGTGGGAGACAAGGCTCCTTGTTTTAAGGTAGGAAAATCAGACCCCACGTGAAGACCCTTGGCAGTTTGCAGCGCATGTGCTGCTCCACTAAACGCACTATCCACATGAAGTGGACAATGGCGTGTAGAAATGGGGAAACCAGCTAGCAAATCTGACTCTTTATTATTTAAAATTTCTAAAACTTCTTGACCGTTGGACTCTAAGGAAAGAGAATCATTTGGAGCGTGGGCAGCACTCTCCAAAAACACTTTGGAATTAACAACTTCAGCCCCTAACGGATCAAACGCTGTCTTTTTTGGGCAACATTGCTGGTTTGAAAACAAACCCATGGGAGGAGAAGCTTCACTAACATCCGCAATACCAGGATAGGAGTCAGATTGAATGGCCTTCCAGAACTTCTTTGCACCTGTCCTACCTTGACCATCACTTGAACTACCATCTGTGCTACATATGTCAAATGGCTCAAATTGATGCCTTCTCCAATCTGAGCCTCCTTTCCTTCCACCAGATTTGTATGGAGTTCTTCCAATACTAGATCCACCGCTAGCCCCAGATGGGAATAGGGACCTTGCTTGCTTGGATTGCAGATCCTCCTTTTCATTCATCAATTTCTGAATTTTTGCTTGAGCAATCTTCAGATTTTTCCTTAAGTAATCATTTGAATCCTTAAGTAAATTGTTCTGGTATTCATGATCAGTGAGCTCACCTTCTTCACTGTCCTTGAAACCACCTTCCTGATTAACAGCATTTGCCTTAACCGATATTCTTTCCTCCCAATCTTCAGGAATCTCAAGTTCTTCTTCAGAATACTTAGAGAGAATAGGCTTAGTAGCAATGGGCTTGGTTGAGGTTGCATCTTTGCAAACAAACCTTTGAAATAAGGTGGATACCATCATCCCTTACCCCATACACTTCTGATTTTGATGGGTTGGAGATGATAAAATCCGGAATGACTACTTTAGAACCTATAGAATCTTCTTGGACAGTAGACATTGTATTAGAAGGTGTAGGAGCATTAATCAACAAAGGTTCAACAAGACTACAAACTTTAATGGACTCAGGATCAGAGTGATTCTCAGAGGCTTTAGCAACATTAAGAACCCTAACAGCTTTGTATCTCTCCATAACACTTACATTTCTAGAAAGAAGGAGGAGCTTCTCTCTCTAAAACATAACTCCAGCTCTATTCTACTACTCATATTAACGACTAAAAATTACATCAAAACCAAAACCAAAAAGTCCATTACAGGGACTACTTCCATCTATCTATATAAAGCGGGAGGTAAGGGTCATTCTTCCACTTGATTTGGATTTGAGTGACAATCTGGAGGAATATATCTTGAAGGATAATTTCTTTGGTTTTAGATTCCATCTTGAATGTCCGAGCATTTCTTTCATTCCAGATACTATAAGTGGTTAAATCCAAGCAGAGCTTAGGGATAATGTGCTTTGGAGTCTTCTGTTTCCAAGTCCCAGCTGCCCACTCCACCAAGTTGGTCCAAGAGGATGCCATTCTGGACACGCCCAATTGTTGCAAGATCCCCTGCCACACAAAAGAAGAATAAGAACAATTGAAGAATAAGTGATCATGGGATTCCATACCTTTGTGGCAAAGAACACAAGCCAACGGCCCTGGAGTGAAGGAAAAAATCCTATCATTTTTAAGCAGAACCAAAATACAAGTCGACTGTGTTAAGCAGAACCAAAATACAACATTTTCAAAAGAGGTCCAGTCGACTAAGTTATAGTACAGTCGACTGGTTTTGCCATTAATAGAAGCAGTAGCCAAAAATCAACAGTGTTCAGTCGACTGATAAATGGGTCCAGTCGACTGCTACTCTTACTATTCACTTTCAGTGTCTCAACACACGGGATTCAGTCGACTGATCCATGGTCCAGTCGACTGCTCCCCTGCTGGGCAGCCTTGTGAAAAATAACAACTCATGCTTCTCTATATGAACAACAATCACAACCATAACTGAATTACAACATTTAAACATAACCACAGACGTTCAATTACAGATTTCCATACTACGGGACTAATCCAAAGATCTATTACAACTTATTATAATTACAAATCCTTACACAAGATTAGGATTAAAACAAAAACATATACAATTGTAGTTCCCCGGCGTTCCTCGGCATCACTCCTCACGATTATTTTTGTCTTTCTTCTTACCTGCAATGGAGTACATCTCCACTGCTCAACTATATGCTGAGCGTACAATTCTAAATGTATGTTTATATGACAGTTCATGGTTTAAGCATCTAAAAGACATAGAAATAGTCTCTAGGGTGAGTGGTACGCATTCATCCGGTTGATGCCGTAGGAGGCCCACCTCTCCCACGCATCTCGTACACTGGTTAGGCCTTCCTCCATACCAGGTTCCGTGTCCTAGTTGGGCCCACCTCCATACCAGACACAATCACAATTCCAATTCCATCACAATCATAATCAAGATCACAATCCTCAAGGTTCGAGGAGCTTACCCTGGATGAATTTGCACCAAACTCCCCTTTGACCCCAAGTAGACACATAACATACTCACATAAACAGTTATACGTGCTTTTCACATAATTTTACGTGCATAATTAATGGGCCTAATTAATACATGAATTTCGCCCGGATCCAAAGATATCAAAGTTGATGTTCAAAACATGAAAATCCATATATTTCATAGATCTAGAATTCTTACCTCGTGCGATTCTCTTCAAATTTTGAAGGATCGTCTAGGGGGATAATTAATCGTCGGATTTCAAATTTGGGACGATTCCTACAAGTTTTACTGGATTTTCCCCAAAAGTCTAGAATTAAGATTTTTACAAAATTGGCCAAACACGGCCTAAGTAGTATCAAAGCGTAGACCTTACCTTCATGAGTTCAAATATAAAATCTGGAAAAAATCTGACGGACGAACGGTCGTCGATCGGCGTCGCAAAGCCAACGGCTCCAATCTCCCTTCTCTATCCTCTCTCTAGATATTTTTTGGCAAGTTTGGATGAGAATGAATCTCCTCCACCACTATTTATAGACAAACTTTTTGGGAATTACGTTTACCTCCCCGAAAGTTTCTCAAAACTCTAATTAGCTCTCGAAACTTCGCACACGTTCATTTTATGCCTTTACGAGTGAAAATTATAAATTTCAAAAGTTTTCGACTAGGTTCATTTGGGTCCAAAAATAACGTCCGAAAACTATATTCTGTGGAATCCCTACACAACCTACCTTTTTAATTTACGTATCACTCACATTCTCACCACAGTTCTCAAAATGTTACCAAACAATACCGAAAATACCAGAAATTATACTACACAGGTATAATTCACTATTCACAAAATACCTTCTTTTTTTTTTTCGGAAAATGGTAAATAGATTCCAAAAAAAGGATGTACAAAAGTACAAGGGGCATACCCCAGGATATACAGATAGAAGCAGGGCTCTGAAAAGGAACATGTAGCAAAGAAAGCTACCAATCAAGGGAGATTAACCCCAAAACAGCCAAAAACAAATCAATACAAAGCAATTGCCATCAACAAAAGAAGGACATTAAAGCCAATTACAAAGAATGGAATTAAGATTATTGTGGTGCTTCCAGTTAACCCTTATGAGGTCATGGATTTGAGATATTAAGCTCTTGAGGATAATCTCTTTGGGACAAAAAATGTGTTTGAAGGATCTATTGTTCCACTCTTTCCATAATCCATAAACAGTGACTCCCAAGCAAAGTTTGGGGATTTGATGAAGTGTCGTCTTTCCTTTGAGGTGTTGAGCCATCCAGATCAAAGTGTCATTCCAACCTTGTCCATTCCAAGTCAAGCCACACTTATGCATAATATCCTGCCAAATACCACAAGAGTAAGAGCAAGAAAAAAACATGTGATTATGTGTTTCCATCTGAGAGTGGCAGAAAACACAAGCCAGGGGGCCACGGGTAAAAGAAGAAATCCTATCATGGGTAGACAATCTGTTATGAGCTGCTAACCAAAGAATTATACTCGACCTAGGAGTTCCTCCTTTAAACCACACACTGTCATACCAAGGAACCTTGGGGTGATGGTACCTTAAATGATCCCAAATAAGGGAAAATTTAAATTTACCTGATGGAGTGACCTGCCAACTAACTTTGTCCTGAAGAAAAGAGGGTTTATAAAGGTTGGTGAACATAGTTCTAACTTCATCCAGATCAATGGAGTAAGAGCTAGGCCAATCCCAATCCAAACCCCTAATAATGGTACTAACTTTAGCATTAATGTTAATGGCGGCATCATAAACAATCCTGACTGTATATTTATCCAACAAAGGCCCAACAGGGAGCCAATTATCAAACCAGAGAGAAGTGTTCTCACCATTCCCAATTCTATGAATAAGCAAAGTTTTAGCAATATATCGAAGCCAATCCCAATCCAAACCCCTAATAATGGTACTAACTTTAGCATTAATGTTAATGGCGGCATCATAAACAATCCTGACTGTATATTTATCCAACAAAGGCCCAACAGGGAGCCAATTATCAAACCAGAGAGAAGTGTTCTCACCATTCCCAATTCTATGAATAAGCAAAGTTTTAGCAATATATCGAAGTTTTAATAATTTTCGCCAATACCACGAGCATTGGGAAGGAGTTTTAACCTGCCAGAAACTTTTGTTTTTAAGCATATGCAGGTGGATCCAATTTTTCCATAGAGAGGTATTGGAAGGATCAAGAATACTTCCAATATGTTTAAGGTTCAAAATGGTGTTAGTTAAATTGATATCCTTGAACCCCAAACCTCCTTCTTTCTTGGGTCTACAAACTGTATCCCAAGCTATTTTTGCACCATGTTTAATTTCAATGTTACCAGCCCATAAGAATCTAGCCATAAATTGAGTCACTTGTTTGAGAACTCCTTTGGGAAGAATAAACATGCCAGACCAAAAAAGTTGAATACCTGTCAAAACAGAATTAATCAATTGAGCTCTTCCAGCATAAGACAGAAATTTAGACTCCCAAGAATTAATTCTAGCACAAATTTTGCTAACCAACTCTTCACAGTCTTGTTTTTTGAGCTTAGAAGTAATAAGGGGCACCCCAAGGTACCTGACAGGTAAATTACCTTTCACAAAGTTGAGGGTGGAAAGAATATTTTCAGTTATTTCCTCTTCAACATTACAAAAGAAAAGGCAACTTTTAGCATTATTAGCTTGGAGCCCAGTGAACTGATAAAATTGGTTAAGGGCTTCCTGAATCACTATAGCAGTTTCCTCATCTCCATTAAACAAAATAAGAAGGTCATCAGCAAAATAGAGATGAGATATCTGAAGCTTATCACATTTCCAATGATAGGTAAAGGGTCTCGTATTAATAAAATTATGGAGCAATTGAGTAAGGGTATCCATAACAAGGACAAAAAGATAAGGAGAGATAGGGTCACCTTGTCTAAGCCCCTTTGCCCCTGCAAAAAAACCCACTGATTCACCATTAAAATTGATAGAGTACTTTGGGGTAGTAATACAAGCAATGATCCATTTCTTTAAATTTGGTGGAAATCCAAGAACATCCAAGATATCAATGAGAAACTCCCAACTAACACTATCATATGCTTTCATAATATCCACCTTTGCTGCTACTCTAGGTTTACCCAAAGGTTTGTGGTAATCTCTAAGAAGGTCTTGAGCAAGGAGGATATTATCACTAATTTTCCTACCTTTAACAAAAGCAAATTGGTCAACCAATTTAGGGAGAATCAACTGAAGCCTATTGGCAATAATCTTAGAAATACATTTGTAAACAGTATTGCAGCAAGAAATAGGCTTGAAATCCCCCATCCGGGTAGGATTAGGGACTTTAGGAATTAAAGCAATAAGAGTAGTGTTAGCAACTTTAAGCATCTCTCCATTTTGAAAGAACTCCCTAATAGCAGCAATAACAAGAGGACCAGTAATAGTCCAAGAGCTTTTAAAGAAAAAGGAATTATAACCATCAGGACCAGGAGCTTTATTACTATGCATGCTAAAGAGGGCATTCTTTATTTCAATATCAGAAGGAATCCTATCCAACTCAGCCATAAGTTCAACATGAATTGTTTTGTGGATAACACTGCTAAGAGCTTCTTTACCAGGATAGCAGTGATTAGAGGTAGTGCCAAGCAAGCTATGAAAATACCTAATAGCTTCATCTTTAGCTTCATTACAGTTGGAAGTGAAAGTCCCATTAGGTTTTTCAAGTAAAAAAAATTCTTTTCATGTTCCTCCTAGCTTTAATAGACATATGAAAATATCTAGTATTTTTATCCCCAGCTTCTAACCATTGTATCCTAGATTTTTGTTTGAGAACTTCCTCTTCAATCCAAATAGCTTCATGAAAGGTTTTCAAAGATTTATTATGCATATCAATGAGGTCAGAGTTGTTAGGATCTCTGATTAAAAGGGTTTGGAGTCTCTTTAATTCCTCCCTAGCTTTGTTAGCATTAACCCTCTCAAGGCCAAGAGTACTTTTGCTAAACTGTTTGAGATCCCTTTTCAGGTTTCTGAGCTTTTGGCAAAGTTGGAATTGGGCAGTACCTTCAACATTAATATCCCAGGCATTCTGAACAATATCATTATAGGAGTCCAATTTAGTCCAGTAGTTGTAGAATTTAAAAGCCCTCCCTTTCCTATAATGCTTTTTATCAATATGAACAACAATAGGAGAGTGGTCGGAGGTACCTGGAACCTGGAATTGGGCGAAAGAATCGCTGAGATTATCCAACCAAGCTTGATTGACCAGAGCTCTATCAAGTTTTCTTTGGGTAAAATCTTCCTTCCCATACCTTCTGTTACTCCAAGTAAATTGTTCACCTACATATCTAAGATCCACTAGACAACACTCATTAATAGTCTTTTTAAATTCCTTCATCTCGTTATTCCAACCAAAGTTTGCATCAGAGACTTCATCTGGACTTAAAGGCACATTAAAGTCACCTAGTGCAATATAGTTAGTGGTCTTATTACTCTGTGAAATGGACCTTAGGTCAGACCATAGGTCCAATCTGGCTTGGCCAGTGTTAAAACCATAAATGAAAGAGGCTTCAAAGGAAATGGATTTATCATCCTTTTCAATGCTAACATGAATAAGTTGGGAAGTGATTCTAAGAATAGTGAGATTAATAGTATCAGCATTCCAACCAACCCAAATTCTACCAACCGAATTCGGACTACTATTGGTAACAAAATTCCAGTGTTTAAAACATTTGGTTTTAATGAAATCTTCATTAGCCTGTCTAACTTTAGTTTCGGTTAACCCCAAAATATCAATATTATTCTCGTAGATAAATTTGGCAACTTCGGATTGCCTAGAGGGCTGATTAAGGCCCCGAATGTTCCAGCAGCTAAATATCATTAATAACTGGCAATGGAAGAGTTAACTTACCTGAAGAGCCAGAGGATGGGTTCTTCAAAAGATCCTGCTTACCAGGTTCAGGCTGACAAGAGGCAGTAGAAGGATCAGCAGCAAGGGCAGTGGGACTGTCTGAAATTTCTTGTGTGTTTGTGAGTTCCTCTAATTTATAAGGAGCTATAGGTAGGACATCCAGGTCAACTTTGGGTAGGTCACCCTTCTGATCATAGGTAACATTTAACTCTTTATCAATGTGTTCACATTCAAGCTCTTCCAGTAAGGCGTATTGATTTTTCTTAGTAACTTCGGGCCCATACAGTTTGAGGAAACTGGTTTCACTACCATTGGTGACAGTTACCCGAACGGAATGGGGTGAGATTTGAGCAAAACCTTTTATTCCCTTGAGAGGGGAGGTAATATCAAGAACAGGTTGAATAGGCTCAGTAAGATCCTTTTCAACCAGGTTAGGACATTCATGAGGGAGGTTAGCTACTTCATTGGGAGAATCAGTTTGATTATCAGCCGTATACATACTAACTGTAGACACTTTGTCTGTTGAGGAGGCAACCACATTAGAGGATGTATCAACCGTATCTTCCCTTTTACCTTTTCCTTTTCCTTTCACCATCCAAACTCCATCGGTCTCATTTTCAGTAGAATTCACCTTGGTGGGGATAATGGCCTTCTTAGTGAGGGATTGGTTATTGTAGACCCTAGCACAATCATGGCCAAATCGTTTGCATTTAGCACATCTAACTGGGTTCCATTGATATTCAACTGTCAAGCCTATCCTCTCAGGTTCCTTAGTAATAGGGTCAATGACTTCAATCTCAAAATTTTTCAACAATTCAAACTCAGCACTTACCTCAATACAGATCTGAGCATATGAGATTCTCCTACACGTTGCTGTCATTCGGTCAACATGTAAAGGCCTCCCAATAGTGCTAGCTATGTGGCTAAGGCCCTCTGCATTCCAAAATTCCAACGGAATTCCATATATATGGACCCAAATAGGGACAGTAGCAGGGACTTCCTTATCTAGTACCATCCCAGTGTGCCAATTTCAAAGAAGGATGGGCTGTCCAGCAACATGCCATGGACCATTCTCCAGCACTGCTTCACTTTCTTCACTGGAGTTGAACTTGAAGATATAGTGGCCTGAATCAGTAGCAAGCATGTCATTCAATCCTTTTTTAGCCCAATGTCTTGAAGTAGCATTTTTAACAAGAGTGTAGGGCAGCTTTTTACCTATAAAATAACCCACAAGGGTATTGTCCCAAGCTCTACTACCCTGAGTAGTGAGATCCTCAGAGAGTTTTTGATGAGAACATGGCGGCTAGCACAAGGTGGAATGCGGACCCGAACCACGTGCCAATTGGTCCGGTTACAAGGGCGCGAGCAAAGCGGTTCAAGGACAATCTCAATGGGCTGGTTCAACAAATTTGGGTTGAGACTAATCTGAGTGGCCCAAAGGAGGATACTAGTGATCCACAAGGCTGGGTGTCCATGATTCAAGCTCTAGAATAAATTATAGGCTTGCATGCCAACTTAGGGATTTTTTATATTCATTAGTTTCCTTTTATTTTAGTTTTGGGATGAATTATATTGGACCATAATATTTCGTAGGCTTAAAAGGGCCCAACTTTAAGCCTCAGCTATTTATACAATTTTAGGGTTTGTAATATTCAGTTTTTGATCATTAATAATATTGTGAGAGTTTTCTCTTTGGTTCTTTGAAGAACTATTCGAACTTATCAGATTTACTCTGTGGCGTTCATACCTGGACTTATCAATCGAGTTTTCCATCCTTGATTGTGGCGTCTCCATCCTTTATACCAAGGTTCGCATCTGTTATAGGTGTTGGGTCGCGGTTTCCATTGAATCTGACAGTAGAACGGTCCGAGACATTAATCGTGTTACGGGTTTCGTCACAGTATTGGCGGGGTTCGTATCAGTTGGTATCAGAGCACAGTTCTAGTCTCAGGTTTATCATATCTTTTTCGTTTCTTCTGGTTCTGTTCGTATTCGTTTTTGTTTCTCTTCGTTTTCTTATTCGTTCTCGTTTTTTGAACCGTATCAAAAAAAAAAAAAAAAAAGGTGTTCGATTATGATCTGGAATTTTGTGTTTAGGGTTTGCGAATCTGATCTGTGATTTGCTCTTGTTACTTCGTGTTTGTTCATTCTCGTGATCGTTGTTATTGTGGTTTTTTTTTCTTCTTGGAATTAGGGTTTCTGAATCAGATACGTGAACTGTGAAGTCTGCCTGATTATTCAAGAAAAAAAAAAAAAAAAAAAAAAAAAAAAAAATACAAAAAAAAGAAGAAAAAAGAGGAAAAAAAAAAAAGAAAAGAAAAGAAAAGAAGAGAAGAGAAGAGATCTGTAGGTGAGAAATTTTATTTTTGTTTTGCGATATTTGGGGTCTAAGGAGTCCGAATCTGACCTTACTCCATAGTGTGAAAAAAATTTTCCGAAAATTCCATTTTTTTGTGCTTTTGGAAACCTAGCCATCCGCGTTCGTTTTTTTCGTCGTGCTTTCAGCTTCCAAATTTGATTGGTCGAGTTTGGGTGTGGATTGTTACTGAGAAATTCTGGTCATTGTTTGAACAGTTTCATAAGAACCGAGTGAGAATTACTACGAGTGGAAAAAGGCAAGAGTGGTGAGCACATTTTTCGGAAAATGGTTAATCAATAAAAGAAAAAGCCAAGCGACACTGTACAAAATACAAGGGGCATACCCCAGGCTATACGATCAGCACAAAAAGCATCAGACGTTGCAACAACGAATGGGAATCAATCAATGACCATGGCCAAGAGAAAGGCCCACCAACCAAAAGCCCTCCAAACCGAGGAGAAACAAGCGACCCCCCTAAGCAGAGACAGTAGAGCACAGGAAATCGCAAAGTGTCAAATCAGCAAAGCCTCCTACAAAAACTAGGAAGGAAAACCAACAACGCTTAAAAAAAAAAAAAAAAAAAAAAAAAATTACAACCATCTAGCAACATAGTTTGGGAGATGAGGATCATTTCTCCACTTAATTTGGATTTACATAATGATCTGAAGGTAGATCTGCTCAAGGATTCTTTCTTTAGTGTTGGCTTCACATTTGAAGGTACGTGCATTTCTTTCTTTCCAAATGTTATAGACCGCCAAGCCAAGGCACATTTTTGGGATGATGTGGTTGGGAATATTCTTCTGCCAAGTCCTAGCAGCCCAAACCACCAAAGAGCTCCAATGGGAAGTGTGGGTAGGTATCTCCAACCGGTGCAATATGCCCTGCCAAATGAAAGAAGAGTAAGAGCAACCAAAAAATAAATGTTCATGTGATTCCATACCTTGGTGGCATAAAACACAAGCCAAAGGCCCAGGTGTGAAGTGAAAGATCCGATCATGAGTAGATAATCTGTTAATAACAGCCAACCAAAAGATGAAACTATGTCTAGGGATATTCCCAGGGAACCAGACAAGACGATGCCAAGGAACCTTAGGGCAAACTTCTCTAATATGGTCCCAAGTATGGGCAAGCTTAAACTTCCCATTGGGAGAGGGAATCCAAATGGATCTATCACTACTATCAGAAGGGAGAGATAATTCAGACATGTGGTCCCGGATCTCCATGAGCTCTAACGTGTTAGTAAGGGGCCATTGCCACTCCCCATCCACAATGATATCTTTAACTTTTGCATTTAAGGGGATGGCAACATCATAAATAACTCTTGTATTAAACTTATCCAATAGAGGACCTAAAGGGTGCCAATTATCATACCATAAAAATGTACCACAACCATTACCAATTTTATGTTTCAACAAGGGCCTAGCCATGTCTCTAAGGTTAAGGAGTTTCCTCCAATACCACGAGCTCTGAGCAGGGGGCTTAACAACCCAAAAGCTTTTATCTTTTAAGAGATACGTTTTAACCCAATCGGCCCAAAGAGATCGTGTCCCCGGAGAGAAAAGGGACCAAATGTGTTTTAAATTCAGGGCTTTATTGAGTTGGACAAGATTTTTCAAACCCAAACCCCCTTCCTCTTTAGGGGTACAAACAATGTCCCAAGCTACCTTAGCCCCATGGGCTTTCTCAATGCCTCCAGACCAAAGAAATCTCCTAACAATTTTCTCGACTTCCTTGATGACACTCTTGGGAAGAATGAACATACCAGACCAATAGTTTTGAACACCTGCTATCACAGACTGAATTAATTGTAATCGACCTGCATAAGAGAGGCATTTAGAAGTCCAAGACGTTATTCTAGAACTAATTTTATCAATAAGCTCATTACAATCCCCTTTTTTAAGTCTAGAAGTAATAAGAGGAACACCAAGATACTTAAGAGGAAGAGCTCCAATAGTAGCTTGGAAAATATGGCATATGGAATTAGCAACATTATCCTCAATACCAGAAGTAAATAAACAGCTCTTACTTGTATTAGTAATTAAGCCAGTGAGCTCATAGAACTGAGTAAGAGTGTTCTTCATGAGATGAGCTGATTCTTCATCACCATGAAACAATAATAAAAGATCATCAGCAAAGCAAAGGTGGGAAATACTCAGCTTATCACATTTCCAATGATATTTGAAGTGGGAAGATCCTTGAATATTAAGTTTAATCAATTGACTTAAGGTGTCCATCACAAGAACAAACAGATAGGGGGAAAGAGGATCCCCTTGTCTAAGACCCTTGGCCCCATCAAAGTACCCAATAGATTCCCCATTAAAGTTAATGGAGTATTTAGTACTAGTCACACAATTTTTAATCCAAATTTGCATTTTGGGAGGAAATCCCAAAACGTCAATTAAGTCCAGTAAAAACCTCCAACTAACACTATCATAGGCTTTCATAAGATCAATCTTAGCTGCCGCACGAGGGTGACCTATCGATTTGTGGTAGTCTCTCATGAGATCCTGAGCTAGAAGAATATTATCACTTATCTTCCGCCCTTTAATAAAAGCCGATTGAGCATTATCCACAAGATCGGGTAAGATCAGTTGGATTCTTTTGGAAATAATTTTAGATATACATTTATAAATAGTGTTGCAACACGAAATCGGTCTAAAGTCGCTCATTTTAGAAGGATTAGCAATTTTAGGAATAAGAGCAATTATGGTTGCATTAGACTCTCTTAAAAGTTCTCCTTGGGTGAAAAATTCTTTGATAGCTTGAGTAACAAGCGTACCGGTGATATTCCATGTCTCTTTAAAGAAATGAGCATTATAACCATCAGGACCCGGGGCTTTGTTACTATGGATGCTAAACATAGCATCTTTGATCTCATCATTGCTAGGAATATGATCCATAAAAGAATAAGCATTAGAGGGGACCCTTTTGTGGATAATCTTTCTGAGCACATTAATGCCTGGATAGTTGTTAGTGGCAGGGGAGCCAAGCATGGACTTAAAGTACCTAATGGCTTCAATATGTGCTTCCTTTTCATTATGGGTCTGATTCCCATTGGGTAAAAGAAGGGACACTATCCGTTTCCTGTTTCTACGGTTCTTGATAGACTGATGAAAGAAGGAGGTGTTCCTATCCCCCGCTTCAAGCCATTGGACTCTAGATTTTTGTCTCAACACTTCCTCCTCCACACGAATAGCCTCTAAGAAACATTGCATGAGGTGACGTTCCTGATTTTTTAAGTTTAAGTCTTGGGGGTGCTCATCCAGGAGTCTTTGACAGTGCATAAGGTTTCCCCTAGCAATATCCGCATTAAGTTTTTCTCTACCAATAGAATCTTTAGAAAATTTTTTGAGCTCAGATTTGAGGTTCCTAAGTTTATGACATAATTGGAATTGGTAGTTTCCTTCAACATTTCTAACCCAAGAATTATTAACCAAATCTTTAAACTTGTCCAAAGAAGTCCAATAGTTATAGAACTTAAAGGGATGGCCTTTCTTTTGACTGGCATTATTCAATCTAACAAGAAAAGGAGAATGATCAGAGATACCAGAAGGAAGAAACTCTGCATAAGCTGACGGGAATTGGCCAAGCCAACCTTGATTGACAAGTGCTCTATCCAATTTCTCCTTGTAACGGCTGTTACTCCAAGTGAAGAAGATACCTGTGAATCTGAGATCTACAAGGCAGGAGGTATTCACACAAGTGTTAAATTCCTCAGCCCCTTGGTCTCTTCCAGGATTACCCCCAAATTTTTCTTTAGAGTTGAGAACAGCATTGAAATCCCCAAGGGTAATCCAGGGAATAGCACCACTAGAGACTGAAATAGCATTGAGATCAGCCCAAAGGCATCTCCTCTCTTGGACAGTGTTAAAACCATACACAAAAGAAGCTTCAAATAATAAAGAGTTATTAAGGTCTTTGATAAGCACGTGGATAATCTGCCTAGTATTCTTCAGAACACTTAAGGAAACTTTATTAGGATTCCAACCGACCCAAATTCTATCAACAGAATTAGGAAGGCTATTTGTAACAAAGTTCCAGTTCGGAAGCATACGATTTTGTATAACATCTTGGTTCGGCACCCTAACCTTGGATTCAGTGATCCCCAAAATATCTAAGTGGTTTAACTTAACAAATTTAGAAATTTCCATTTGCTTAGAAGAACTGTTGAGACCCCTTATATTCCAACAACCAATTATCATTAAGTACGTCTAAAGGGGTGTTTCTTTCTACTTGAAGAACCGCTCTTCTTGTTCTTCTTACCTTGTTTGTTAAGAATTTTTGGATGAGAATTAGAAGAAGAAGGGAAAGGAGAAACCTGAGATGGAGAATTGGAAAGATCCGATCCTGGTAAATCTTCTTCAGATTGGTCTGAAGACACATTCTCATCCAATAACACAGCTGTATTGCCATTATGGTGATATGGCTGGTAACCTTTCACAAGTGTATGATCTATATGTGTATCCCCAGGAATTTTGTTCTGGGTCAAAATCTCCATGGTGCTAGTAGAATCCTCCAAAGTTTGTAGATTTTGTTCTTTAAGTACTTTAGGTGTTCCAATGTTCACATAAGTACCTTCGCTAGTAGAGGGATCTTCCCCTTCAAGGGTATGATTGTCTTGGGAATTCACATGGATGGGGGGCTGTGATATCGTATCATCTGGCAATTGCTCTTGTTGATCAGTAGTTGCACTTAGTTTGCCATCAGTCTGAGGTTGATTCACAATCTGATACGGAATAGTATTCATTCCTGGTTGTACTGCAATATCACTGCTAGTTTGTTGCACATCAGAGAAAGAGGACTGGTCTACAATAGTTTTCCCTTTTTCCCTCAGCATCCATACTCCTTCCCCCTGATCTGTCCTGATTTTACGGGCAGGAATAGGAATTGATTGAGGTTTATGTATTTTGGCACAATCATGGCCAAATTTTTTGCATTTGGCACATCGAATAGGGCTCCATTGATATTCAACCTTAATATTAATCAGAACTGGCTCCCCACTGATGGGATCAGCAACTTCAATGTCAAAGTCTTTAACTAATTCATACTCAGCATCAATTTCAACACATATTCTGGCATAAGAAATTCTACGGCCTCCTGCTGTCATCCTGTGCACATGAAGTGGTTTCCCCACTGCACTAGCTATGTAACTGAAGCCTTCGGAATTCCAGTACTCGAGAGGGATGTTGTAAATGTTAACCCAGATAGGTATAGTAGATTGGGCTTCCTTTGTTAACTCCATACCTGGTTGCCAATTCCTAAGGATAATAGGCTGGCCTGCCATATGCCAAGGGCCCCCCTCCAAAACAGCATCCCTTTCATCACTAGAGTTGAATTTAAAAAAGAAATACCCAGATTCAGTCGCTAGCATATCATGCAATCCAGCTTTACCCCAAAGTCTACTGGAAGAATTCTTAACCAACGAATATGGTAGTTTTTTCCCAATGAAGTATCCCACCAATGTAGAGTCCCATGCCTTGCTACCCGAATCAGCTAAGTCTTGTGGTAATTTGATCTTGATACGTTGCATTTCCCTGTTAGGCTTGATGTAGCTCAATTTAATGCCCGCTGCAATTTTAGTCTAAAGAATGGAAGCCCAACTATTAGCTTGAGTGGGGCCTGAGACTGGTTTCGGCCCAAATTTAGAGTTAGACGTATGAGTATGAGAGCTTTTCTGAATGAGAGATGGCCCACTGGTCAGCCCACTTGAAATAGTGGGTTCAACAGTATGGATTGCCTTGCGGGATATAACCCCACTATTAATCTGGCAAGCTGGAGGTATTTGCTGAGTGGGTCCAACAAGAGACAATGCGCCGGGTTTTGGGGGAGAGGCAAAGCTGCCCATGTGATTAACTGCGTGGGATATATCTCCCCTTGGGCCACAATTATCCTGAAGAATAGACTTAGCATAGTGAGTGGCATGTACATGGGACAAGGCGCCGGGTTTAATGGGAAGGGCTGTGTTGCCCATGTGATTGTCAATTGTAAAGCCGGGATTTAAGGGAAGAGGTGCAGAGCCCACGTGATACATAGCTGGCTTGTGCAGCTCCATGAAACTCGAATTCTGACCGTTGGGAGGCGCGTAATGCACACTCTCCTTAAACAGATTGGGAACCGTGGAAGTTTGATTTGGAGGATCAAACATTGTACTATCCGATTTATGATTCCACTGGTTGGTATATGCAGCTTGAGGGTCAGAATTTCCTGGTTGAACAACCTGCTTAGCAGTCAATAATTGTTTCAATCGTTGATTTTCAATATGAGCACCTACAAGACTTTGCTTCAAACTTTCATTAGATTCCAGCAAACTATTTTGGTATTCAAAACCAAGATTGCCTTCTCTAGGGTCTTGTTCTGCATTCAAAATAGAGGCAATACATTCAATATTTTCCATATTACCCAGATTGGCCTTACTCCCCTCACCATTGCCTGCAATAGATGGTGAATGATCTTCCTTCCCATTGTGAGAGCATGTACCCATGGAATTCTCACCTTGAACTTTCTCAATGGTAGCACAAGTATCAATCTGTTTTGATTCTTCAATCTGGATCTTAGTATGACTCTGCATTAATTCATTGGAATATGGAGTATTAACCACAGAGCTTACATTGAAGGTAGCAATTTGCTTCTTCCTTTTAAGGATTTCATTTGAATCCTGAAGTGATTTGAAGTTGATACCATGGACAGACCTTTCACCCTCAAAATCTTCCTGGACTTCCCAATCTTCATCAAGTTCAAGGTCCTCATCAGAGAAACCATGAGCATTAGGCAAGACAGAAGATATAGGTTCATTGGTAACAAGAGATGTTGATGTAGCATTATTTAGAACATATTCCATCCTTCCTTGATTATCAGAAAGACTAATAGATCTAGTGGGTTTAGCCACAATGACTGGTTTAGCAACATTGAGAACATGGACCTTCCCATCAGAGATGGATCCATCTTTAAGTATCACTGAACCATCTCCTTTGAGAGAGTATTTACTCTCTAGATCTGGAGCAATAATACCCAAAACTGATGAAACTCCAGTAGTATATGGAACATTTGTATGCTCACCATGTGTAACCAAGGGAATTGAAGAACCAGCAGCCTTAGATTTAACATGATCCCTTGTCTTCTTATTAGAACCCATCTTTGGCATTGAAAAGAGAGAGAAGAGAAGAGACAAGTTTTAGAGAGAAGGAGGAGCTTCTCTCTCTAACCCATTTTCCAACTCATTGTAAACTTTTGCACCCCAGAGTGGTGAGCACATAAGAGGGTAAAAGCCAAATTGATTTTCAGTTTAAACACGAGTGAACTTGAGTGATACATCCTAGTTGAGTGAAACACGTGAGCGAGAGTTGTGAGGTCCTATATATATTTTTTTTATCTAATCTTTGTTTTGCAGCGAAATATGGCCCATAAAGACAAAAACATTGCCGGGGAGGTTTCGGGAGAGACTGATCAGAAACTACTATTGGAGGCATTAATGGGTGAAATGAGGAGGGTATTGAGGACAGAAATGGATCAAGTCCATGAACGGTTAGATAGAGTAGAGAATGCACGTGTGGAGCAGCCACAAAACAATGCTCCTCATGGACGTAGAAGAGAGAGAGTTCAACCGAGGGGAGTGAGAGTTGAAGAAGAGGAGTATTTTTGGGAAGACTTTGACGAAGAAAATGATCAGGAGTCAATAGATAATCATAGGAGATATGGTGGTCGGGGTAGAGAAGTTAGGTTTAGAGAAGCTAGGAACCGGGAAGATAATAATTTGGGTAGTATTAAGATGAAGATTCCTTCGTTTCAAGGGAAGAATGATCCGGAAGCCTATCTAGAATGGGAGAAGAAGGTAGAATTAGTATTTGATTGCCACCATTACTCTGAGGTTAAGAAGGTAAAACTTGCTGCCATTGAATTTTCTGATTATGCTATCATTTGGTGGGATCAATTGGTGTTGAATAGGAGAAGAAATAGGGAGCGTCCAATAGAGACATGGGAGGATATGAAAACTGTGATGAGGAAGCGGTTCGTTCCAAGCTATTATTACCGAGAGTTGTACAACAAGTTGCAAAGTTTGAGGCAAGGTAATAGGAGTGTGGAAGAATATTATAAGGAGATGGAAGTTGCTATGATTCGAGCGAATGTAGAGGAAGATCGAGAGGCTACAATGGCTAGATTCTTAGTTGGGTTGAATCGGGAAATTGCCAATGCAGTGGAATTGCAACACTATGTTGAGTTGGAGGATATGGTACACATGGCTATTAAAATTGAGAATCAACTCAAGAGGAGGGGCAGCAGCACACGTCCAAGCCAAAATCCAAGCCAAAATTCCAATACATCCGCTTGGAAACCAAATAATTGGAAAAGAGATGAGAAGCAGCCTTTGGTGAAGCCAAAAACTGAGCAAAAACAAGAGGTGGCCAGCCATGGAAATCAAGGTAAATCCGATTCGTCTACTTCTCGGAACCGTGATATTAAGTGTTTTAAGTGCCAAGGTAGGGGACATATAGCTAGCCAATGTCCGAACAAGAGAGTTATGGTGTTACGAGATAATGGTGAGATTGAAACCGAAGATGAAGATGACAACGAATCTGTGCCACCATTGGAGGATGCCGATGATGAAGAGTACGCTGCCCAAGGGGATTTGTTAGTGGCAAGGAGAGCTCTAAATATGCAGGTTAAGGAAGATGATGAGGCACAACGGGAGAACATCTTTCATACGAGATGTCATGTCAAAGATAAGGTGTGTAGTGTGATCATAGATGGGGGGAGTTGTACTAACGTTGCTAGCACAACTTTGGTGGAGAAATTAGGGCTGCCAACAATCAAGCATCCACGACCTTATAAATTGCAATGGCTCAATGATAGTGGTGAAGTAAGGGTAACTAAACAGGTGTTAGTTTCTTTTCGTATTGGGAAATATGAAGATGAAGTTTTGAGTGATGTGGTTCCGATGCAAGCTGGACACTTGTTGTTAGGGAGGCCATGGCAATTTGATCGACGTGTTAAGCATGATGGTTTCACAAATAAATACTCGTTCGTGCTTAATCAAAGGACAATCACCTTAGTGCCTTTGACACCGAAGCAAGTTTATGAAGATCAAGTGAGGTTGCAAAGGGAGAGTGAACAAAAGAGAAAGAGTGAGAAAAATGAGAGAGAAAAAGAAAAGAAAAATGCAGCCATTGAGGGAAAATTAGAGGGAAACCAAAAAAAGAATTTTTATGCAAAAGCGAGTGAGATCAAACGAGCGTTGTTTTCAAATCAGCCTATGATTGTACTTTTATACAAAGAGGCATTTTTAAACACTAACCAAATTGACTCATCTTTGCCTAGTTCTGTTGTTTCTCTTTTGCAGGAGTTTGGTGATATCTTTCCCGAGGAGGTTCCACGTGGTTTACCCCCTATTCGAGGGATTGAACATCAAATTGATTTCGTGCCCGGTGCTACCATTCCAAACCGACCAGCCTATAGAAGCAATCCTGAGGAGACAAAGGAGCTACAAAAGCAGGTTAGTGAGCTGATGGAAAAGGGGTACGTAAGAGAAAGTATGAGTCCATGCGCCGTTCCGGTGATTTTGGTTCCTAAGAAGGATGGGACGTGGAGAATGTGCGTTGATTGCCGAGCCGTCAACAACATAACGGTAAAGTATCGACACCCTATTCCTCGCTTAGATGATATGTTAGATGAGTTGCATGGTTCTTGTATATTTTCTAAGATTGATTTGAAAAGTGGGTATCATCAAATTAGAATGAAAGAAGGTGATGAATGGAAAACTGCATTTAAAACAAAATATGGGTTGTATGAATGGTTAGTTATGCCTTTTGGATTAACTAATGCTCCTAGTACTTTTATGAGATTGATGAACCATGTTTTGCGTGCTTTCATTGGAAAATTTGTAGTTGTTTATTTTGATGATATCCTGATTTATAGCAAAAACTTGGAAGAGCATTTGAAGCATTTAAAACTTGTGTTAGATGTGCTTAGAAATGAAAAGTTGTTTGCTAACCTAAAGAAGTGCACTTTTTGCACCGATAAGCTTGTGTTTCTTGGTTTTGTTGTGTGTGCACAAGGAATACAGGTTGATGAAGAAAAGATTCGTGCTATCTAAGAATGGCCAAGCCCATCTAGTGTAAGTAATGTGTGAAGTTTTCATGGACTTGCTAGTTTTTACAGGAGGTTCGTGAAAGACTTCAGTAATATAGCTGCACCGATAACCGAAGTCATCAAGAAAAATATTGGGTTCAAATGGGGGGAAGAGCAAGAGAAGGCATTTCAATTACTCAAGGAGAAGTTAACTCATGCACCTTTACTTGCTTTACCTAACTTTACAAAAACTTTTGAAATTGAATGTGATGCTTCAGGTTTAGGTATTGGCGCCGTGCTTATGCAAGAAGGGAGACCGATTGCATATTTTAGTGAGAAGTTAAGTGGGGCTGCCTTGAACTATCCCACGTATGACAAAGAGATGTATGCATTGGTTCGAGCTTTGGAGACATGGCAGCATTATTTGTGGCCTAAAGAGTTTGTGATTCACACCGATCATGAGTCTTTAAAGCACCTTAAAGTCCAACACAAGCTGAACAAGAGGCATGCACGATGGGTTGAATTCATTGAGACGTTTCCATACGTCATTCGATATAAACAAGGTAAGGAGAACATCGTTGCCGATGCACTTTCTCGAAGGTACATTCTAATCTCCACTCTTGATGCTAAGATTCTTGGTTTTGAGCATATTAAAGAATTATATCCTTTAGACCTAGATTTTAGTGAAGAGTTTGAATCTTGTGCAAAAATTGCCCATAATAAATTCTATAGGCATGAGGGGTTTTTATTTCGAGAAAATAAATTGTGCATTCCAAATTGTTCTGTGAGAGAGTTGCTTGTGAGGGAGTCACATGGGGGAGGGTTAATGGGACATTTTGGGGTAGTTAAAACATTAGCCGTTTTGCAAGAACACTTCTATTGGCCACGTATGAAACAAGATGTTGAGAGGATTTGTGGTAGATGTGTCACATGTAGGCGAGCGAAATCTAGAGTACAACCCCATGGCTTATACACACCGCTTCCAATTCCTAGTGAACCATGGATTGATATTTCAATGGATTTTGTGTTAGGTTTACCTAGGACTAAACACGGTCGAGACTCAATTTTTGTGGTTGTGGATAGATTTTCCAAGATGGCACATTTTATTCCATGTCACAAAACTGATGATGCTTCACATGTTGCTGATTTGTTCTTTAAGGAGATTGTGAGATTACATGGTATGCCTAGAACCATTGTTTCAGATAGAGATGTTAAGTTCTTGAGTTACTTTTGGAAGACCTTGTGGTGTAAGTTGGGGACTAAGTTATTATTTTCTACTACTTGTCATCCACAAACTGATGGTCAAACCGAAGTAGTAAATAGGACTTTATCTACTTTGTTAAGGGCTATTATTAAAAAGAACATCAAAACATGGGAAGAATGTTTACCACATGTTGAGTTTGCTTATAATCGTACTATCCATTCTGCTACTAAATTTTCACCCTTTGAAATTGTGTATGGTTTTAATCCTTTAACTCCTTTGGATTTATCTCCTTTACCTGTGACTGAGCGTGTTAATTTAGATGGAAAAAAGAAAGCAGATTTTGTTAAGCAGATTCATGAGAAAGCAAGGCTCAATATTGAGCGAAGAACGGAGCAATATGCAACGCAAGCTAACAAAGGGCGACGCAATATCATCTTTGAACCTGGAGATTGGGTTTGGGTACACATGCGAAAAGAAAGATTTCCAGCACAAAGGCGTTCTAAATTGCTTCCCCGAGGCGATGGTCCTTTTCAAGTTCTTGAGCGCATCAATGACAATGCCTACAAGCTAGAGTTGCCTGGTGAGTATAATGTTAGTACTACTTTTAATGTTGCTGATTTATCTCCTTTTGATGTAGGTGATGATTTGAGGACAAATCCTTTTCAAGAGGAGGGGAATGATGAGAACATGGCGGCTAGCACAAGGTGGAATGCGGACCCGAACCACGTGCCAATTGGTCCGGTTACAAGGGCGCGAGCAAAGCGGTTCAAGGACAATCTCAATGGGCTGGTTCAACAAATTTGGGTTGAGACTAATCTGAGTGGCCCAAAGGAGGATACTAGTGATCCACAAGGCTGGGTGTCCATGATTCAAGCTCTAGAATAAATTATAGGCTTGCATGCCAACTTAGGGATTTTTTATATTCATTAGTTTCCTTTTATTTTAGTTTTGGGATGAATTATATTGGACCATAATATTTCGTAGGCTTAAAAGGGCCCAACTTTAAGCCTCAGCTATTTATACAATTTTAGGGTTTGTAATATTCAGTTTTTGATCATTAATAATATTGTGAGAGTTTTCTCTTTGGTTCTTTGAAGAACTATTCGAACTTATCAGATTTACTCTGTGGCGTTCATACCTGGACTTATCAATCGAGTTTTCCATCCTTGATTGTGGCGTCTCCATCCTTTATACCAAGGTTCGCATCTGTTATAGGTGTTGGGTCGCGGTTTCCATTGAATCTGACAGTAGAACGGTCCGAGACATTAATCGTGTTACGGGTTTCGTCACAGTATTGGCGGGGTTCGTATCAGTTTTAGCAGTTTCCTATCTGATCCTTCCTTGGGTTTAAAATAGCTGAGTTTGACACTAGCCAGTTCAACCTTTCTGACTAAAGAAGCCCATGAATTTTGGGGGGAAGATGTGGCCTTATTGCCAGTAGCACAAGGGCTGGGTCCAGGGGGCTTCGTATGGCTAATGGATGGGACCACAGATGAAAGGGAAATATGACCTCCCTCTACCACAGGATTCTGATAAGCTTGGTTCGAAATACACATAGAATGGGTGTTATCCAACACCTGGTGCAAGGAGAAATGGGCTGTGCCCGCAGCAAAGGAACCCACTTGGTCAGCATGTTTAGTGCTATCAAGCATATGGGGGGCACCCACTTTTTGCAAGGTATGCTGCAGGGGCCTAACTTTAGAATGTGACTGGGGTCCACAGTTGGAAACTGCCGCACTATCAACAAGAACATCAACTTTAGCCCCACGGTCCAAATGGGCATGTAATCCCTTACTCTGCTGCACGCGGGTAGGGGCAACATCAGACAAAAAGCCGGAAATGCCGGCGCCCATGTGACTACCAGTACCAGGAAATGCGGGACTCTGGGCTGTGCCCGTGTGAGCACATGGGCCAACAGTAGAAGTAAGCATATTATAATCCTGGTCCTTCTCCTCGCAGGTTTCAAGCATGGTGACCATAGATGTGTTGGCAGATTTAAAATCTGTGGACCCTTGGTAAGTAGAACAATGGCCCACAAGATTTAACAAGTTAACTTTGGCAAACGTGGAGGTGTCACTGCCAGATTGTGCCACGTGGAAAGCACTGCCTATCAAACTATTTGCGTGCGATGAACTGGTGGTGCCTTGAGTAGACAACACTCCGGAATTTTCGGTTAAAGCTGAACAACCCATATGCTTACCCACACCTTTTTGTAGCGAGGGAGTGAGTATTCACAAAATACCATATAAGTCAAATAACATTTAAATCATATAAATGCCATTTACTCATGCTCATGCCATATAAACTACCATGTTCCCGTGTCCTCATTGACACCTTACCGTTGACTCACAGTCAACCTCAACTCAAATTATTAATAACATTAATAATTTCAAAATCTCAAATGATGCATTTTCAGAATCATAAATTTCTGAAACGGGTGTGATAACTCTCCCCTCCAAAAAGGAAGTTTGTCCCCAAACTTTACCTCATGCGTCGAATAAGTACGGATACTCATTCTTCATGTCTTCCTCACTTTCCCACGTAGCCTCTTCCACCGTGTGACTATGCCACAATACTTTTACCATTGGAAACGTCTTAGTTTTTAAGACTTGTTCTTTTCGATCTAGAATCTCGACCGGTTGTTCCACATAAGTCAAGTCTCCCTGAATCTGCTGTGGTTCAGGTACAATGATATTACTCGTATCAGTCATGCATGTCTCAATATAGACACGTGAAACACATTATGCACATGTTCCAACTCTGATGATAAAGCCAATCGGTAAGCCACTGGCCCTACTCTCTCTAGAATCTCAAAAGGTCCTATGAATCTTGCATTGAGCTTTCTCCTCTTTCCAAATCGTACAATGACTTTCGAAGGCGATACTCGTAAATATACAAAATCTCCAACTTCAAATTTCATCGGTCGTCATTTCGAGTCTGCATAACTCTTATATCGGCTCTGAGCTACCTTGAGTCGCTCTTGAATCAACTTCACCTTCTCAGTAGTCGCCTGTATTAGCTCGGGTCTTAACAACTTCCTTTCTCCAACCTCGGTCCAACAAATTGGTGATAGACACTTGCGCCCATACAATGCCTCATAAGGTACCATGCCGATACTCGACTGGAACCCATTGTTGTAAGAAAATTCAATCAAAGGTAGATGTTTCTCCCAATCACTCCCAAAATCTAATACGCAAAGTCTCAACATATCCTCGAGATGTTTCTAAATTCTTATCTTATGCTGGTAGAATCCAATTGATTCAATCTGTTATTGCAGGCATTCAAAATTATTGGGCTGGAATGTTTATTTTACCTAAAAGTGTGCTTAAATATGTTGAGATGCTTATGCGTAGGTTCCTTTGGGCTGGAGGAATTGATCATTCTCATGGTGCTAAGGTGGCGTGGGAGCAAGTTTGTAAACCTAAAAAGGAAGGGGGACTAGGCATTAAAAACCTAGTCCAACTTAATATTGCTATGAACTTAAAACACATTTGGACCTTGTTCTCTTCCAATAACAATTCTCTCTGGGTTAGTTGGATTAACACTTACATGCTGAAAGGTAAAAGTTTTTGGGCTGTTAAACCTCCGTCCCAATGTTCGTGGTACTGGAAAAAGCTTCTTAAATTAAGATATATTGCTCGAACTATGATGCGTCATAAAATTGGCAATGGTTGTGACTCCTTCCTTTGGTATGACAATTGGCATCCCTTAGGACCTTTATTGGATAAATTTGGACATCGTGTCATTTATGACGCTGCTTTGAACCTTCATGCTAAAGTTTCAGATGTTATAAATGGAGGAGATTGGAATTGGCCTCTTACGAATACTATTGATCTTATGGAAATAAGAGGCCATTTACGTTCCCTTCCTTCTCCCTCTAGTTCTTGTGATGTGGCTATTTGGTTACCTTCCCCCAATGGTCGATTTTCCGCTGCTCATACATGGGATTATCTGAGGGAAGTTAATACTAATGTTCCTTGGCACCACCTTATATGGTTTTCTGGTCATATTCCTAGACATAGTATCATTTTATGGTTTGCTTTTCTACACAGGTTATCAACCCATGATAGGATATTTTCGTTCACGCCAGGGCCGTTGGCATGTGTACTATGCCACCAAGGTATGGAATCTCATGATCATTTGTTTTTCAACTGCTCTTACTCTGCTTTTGTGTGGCAGGGGCTAATGCAGCGGCTTGGAATATCCCGAACAGCTTCTTCTTGGGACAGCTTGGTTGAATGGGCAGCTGGGACTTGGAAGCAGAAGACTCCCAAACATATTGTTCCTAAGATGTGCTTAGGTTTAGCTACTTATAGTATTTGGAAGGAAATAAATGCTCGGACTTTCAAAATTGAAGCCAAATCAAAGGAATTGATCCTCCAAGATATTTTCCTCGAGCTTATCATTCAAATTCAAATCAAGTGGAAGAACGATCCTCACCTCCATCAATACATCGAAAGATGGAAATGACCGTTTATTGCTTAGCTTTTGTAATTATACTTGTATTTGAGTTTGGGCTTTGGTTTTTTGTTGTGATGGTCTGCTAGATGTATTGGCTTTTTGGTTGGGGCTTTCTTAGGTTTTGGTCTTGTTTTTGTCCCACCTGTTCGCTGCTTTCTTGCTGTTTTTTTTGTGCTCATTGTAAACCCTGGGGTATGCCCCTTGTACTTTTGTACAGTGCCTTTTGGCTCTTTTTTTCGTTAAATTAACCCTTTTTTTCGAAAAAAAAAACATATCCTCTAGCGTCTGAATCATGCGCTCTGACTGTCTATCGGTCTGAGGATGAAATGCAGCACTAACCACATGATCATCAGCTTTTGCCCCACAGTTCAAGTGGGAACATAATCCAATACTTTGCTGCACGCGTGTAGAGGCACCACCAGACAAAGCGCCAGATTTGTAGGAGCCCATGTGACTACCAGCGCTGGGGGTTGCGGGAATTTGGGCTGTGCCCATGTGTGCAGATGGGGCAACAGTAGAAGGAATAGTGACTGCTTGGTTAATGGAACAAGGGCCTGCCAGATTTTGCATATTCAAAATGGCCTGCTTCGAGGTGTCATTGCCAGATTGTGCCACGTGGGAAGCACTACCGATCAAACTAGTAGCAAGTGTGTATGGGCTAACCTCTGCAATAGGAGCATGACTACATGATGGAGACACGGCTAGAGGGTTGTAACCCGTGTGCGCATGTGCGCAAGGGGCGTCCACATGGTCAGCATTCTCAAGGCCAGCAGACAAGGCGCCGGGAATCAAGGAAGAATTGCTGCTTTGTACAGGGGGACTTGCTTTAGCATGTGAGTGGGATCCACCGTTGGGCATAGCAGAGCTACCCACGTGGCCTTCAGCTTTTACCCCTTGGTCCAAGTGGGCAGATGAGCCCAAACTTGCCTTCACGCGCGTAGATGCATCACCAGACAATGCACCGGGTTTGTAGGAGCCCATGTGATGAACAATAGCCTTTTGCAAGGACACTGCCCCTTCACGTGATTCATCCATAGTTGTGAGAATATGACCGTTGGGTTCAATATTAGTAGGGAGGTGGGTCCCAACCTGAACAAACTCCTTGGAGGCATAAACTTGGTTACTTTTTGGATCAAAAGGAGTAGAAGATTCAGCTTCTTCATTAGCCCCCCCACTCGTACTATTGGATTTAAGTTGCAAAATTTATTGTTCCAACTCAGCTATACGCTTAAGGGGATCCACATTATCCATTGTTTTCCCGTTACCATTTCCTTCGATTCATCTGTAAGGTTCTTCCCATAAATGTCACTATCCTTAGATAGCACAAAGATTTCATCATTGGTCAAACCAACCATTTCAGACCGAGCTGGGTTTGAAATAATGAATCCATGAACAGGATGCTCTTCTTCACTCACAGCTATGCTAGTAGAAAGCTTTTTCTTTTTTAGGATTTCATTTGAATCTTGAAGGGATTTAAAAGGTAGTTCTTTAGAAGACCTCGCATCCTTATGGACACCTTGGAAATGGCAATTTTCTTCCCAGTCTTCATGTAGTTCAAGCTCCTCATCAGAGAAACTATGAGAAACTGCCTTAGAAATGTCCAAAATGCCAGAAACATCCTTTGAAACATTTGAGCCATTCTTAATAGGAGAAAGAAAATCAATAGAATTTGGATAGATGAGGGAGCTTGCCATGGTAGTTTTATTTGTCATAAGTGGACTAATAGCAACAACATCCTTAGACTCACAGGAAACATCCATACCATGTTCAAGCAAAGAACTTGAAGAGCCATCCATACAATGGTAATTCAGAGTACCACTATTTGGCTTGGCAACATTAAGAACATGAACCACCCCTTCAGATTGGGTAGCAGCAATTGTAGACCCATGTCTAAGTTGCACAGAACCATCTCCTTTGAAAAGGTATTTACTAGCTATTTCAGGAGAAATGACAGATTGAGCATCCAAATTCAGGGCATCACACACATAAGAAGAATCCTTAGCAGCATTTGGACCCTTGGCCTTAGTAGAGATTGAAGAGCTAACAGCTTGCTTAGACTTATTGAGAGAAGAAGGAGAAGGTGAAGGAGAAGAACCAGAAATCCTCCCTTTCTTACCCATTTCAGGACATAAAACAGCATAACACACACATTCCTAGAGAGCCTGCATAATGAATCTCCTAACTTGGTTGAAAAGGGTCTTGAGCCTATCCAACCTGTCCTGGAGATAACTTCCCCACTCAAGGGAATTAAAGGGTTTGCTCAAGTTTCACCTCATTCTGTACAAATTACTGTTACCAATGGTAGTGATACCAGTTTCCTCTAGATGAATGGCCCTGAAGTTACTAAGAAAAATCAATACTCCTTACTGGAAGATCTTGAATGTGAGCAGATTGATAAAGAGCAAAATGTTACCTTTGATCAGAAGGTTGAGCTACACAAAGATGGTTTGGAAGTCCTACCTATAGAATCTCAAAATTTAGTGGAAATCACAAACAGCCTAGGAATTCTGGACAGACCCACTGCCCTTGCTGCTGATCCTTCTACTTCTCCTGGTCAGCCTGAACCTGGTAAGCAGGACCTTTTGAAGAACCCCCCCTCTGGCTCTTCAGGTAAGTTAACTCTCCCCTTACCAGTTCTTAATGATATTTAGCTGTTGGAACATTCGGGGCCTTAATCAGCCCACGAGGCAATCTGAAGTTGCCAAATTTATCTACGAGAATAATATAGACATTTTGGGGATAACTGAAACCAAAGTTAGACAGGCAAATGAAGATTTTATTAAAACTAAATGTTTTAAGCACTGGAATTTTGTTACTAATAATAGTTCAAATTCTGTTGGTAGAATTTGGGTTGGTTGGAATGCTGACACTATTAATCTCACTATTCTTAAAATCACTTCACAACTTATTCATGTTAGTATTGAAAAGGATGATAAATCTCTTTCCTTTGAAGCCTCTTTCATTTATGGTTTTAACACTGGCCAAGCCAGATTGGACCTATGGTCTGACCTAAGGTCCATTTCACAGTGTAATAAGACCACTAATTATATTGCTTTAGGTGACTTTAATGTGCCTTTAAGCCCAGATGAATTCTCTGATGCTAATTTTGGTTGGAATAATGAGATGAAGGAATTTAAAAAGACTATTAATGAGTGTTGTCTAGTGGATCTTAGATATATTGGTGAACAATTTACTTGGAGTAACAGAAGGTATGGGAAGGAAGCTTTTACCCAGAGAAAACTTGATAGAGCTCTGGTCAATCAAACTTGGATGGATAATCTCAGCGATTCTTTTGCTCAATTCCAGGTACCTCTGACCATTCTCCTATTGTTGTTCATATTGATAAAAAGCATTATAGGAAAGGGAGGGCGTTTAAATTCTACAACTACTGGACTAAATTGGACACCTATAATGAGATTGTTAAGAATGCCTGGAATTTTAATGTTGAAGGTACTGCCCAATTCCAACTTTGCCAAAAGCTCAGATTCCTGAAAAAGGATCTTAAACAGTTTAGTAAACTTACTCTTGGCCAAGAAAAGATTAATGCTAACAAAGCTAGAGAGGACTTAAAGAGAATCCAAACCCTTTTAATAAAAGATCCTAACAATTCTGTCCTCATTGATATGCATGATAATTCTCTGAAATCCTTTCATGAAGCTACTTGGATTGAAGAAGAAGTTCTTAAACAAAAGTCCAGATTGCAATGATTAGAAGCTGGGGATAAAAATTCTAGATATTTTCATATGTCTATTAAAGCTAGAAGGAACATGAAAAGAATTTTTATGCTTGAAAAACCTAATGGGACTTTCACTTCCAACTGTAATGAAGCTAAAGATGAAGCTATTAGGTATTTTCAAAGCATGCTTGGCACTACTTCTAATCACTTCTATCCTGGTAAAGAAGCTCTTAGGAGTGTTATCCACAAAAAAATTCCTTTAGATCTTATGGCTGAGTTGGATAGGATTCCTTCAGATATTGAAATCAAGAATACCTTCTTTAGCATGCATAGTAATAAAGCTCCTGGTCCTGATGGTTTTAACGCCTTTTTCTTTAAGAACTCTTGGACTATTACTGGTCCTCTTGTTACTGCTGCTATTAGGGAGTTCTTTCAAAATGGAGAGATGCTTAAAGTTGCTAATACTACCCTTATTGCTTTGATTCCTAAAGTCCCCAACCCTACCCGGATGGGAGACTTTAGGCCTATTTCTTGCTGCAATACTGTTTACAAATGTATTTCTAAGATCATTGCCAATAGACTGCAGTTAATTCTTCCTAATATGGTTGACCAATCTGCCTTTGTTAAAGGTAGGAGAATTAGTGATAATATCCTCCTTGCTCAAGACCTTCTTAGGGACTACCATAAACCTTTGGGTAAACCTAGAGTGGCAGCTAAGGTGGATATTATGAAAGCGTATGATAGTGTGAGTTGGGAGTTTCTCATTGATATCTTGGATGTTCTTGGTTTTCCCCCAAATTTAAAGAAATGGATCATTACTTGTATTACTACCCCAAAGTACTCAATAAATTTTAATGGTGAATCTGTGGGTTTTTTTGAAGGTGCTAAGGGAATCAGACAAGGTGACCCCATCTCTCCTTATCTTTTTGTCCTTGTCATGGATACCCTTAGTCAACTGCTCCATCCTTTTATTAATACTAGACAATTTACTTATCATAGGAAATGTGATAAGCTTCAGATATCCCATCTCTGTTTTGCTGAGGACCTTCTTATTTTATTTAATGGAGATGTGGAAACTGCTATAGTGATTAAGGAAGCCCTCATTCAATTTTATCATTTCACTGGACTCCAAGCTAATAATGCTAAAAGTTGCCTCTTCTTTTGTAATGTTGAAGAGGAAATGACTGAGAATATTATTTCCACTCTCAATTTTGTGAAAGGTAATTTACCTGTCAGGTACCTTGGGGTGCCTCTTATTACTTCTAAGCTCAAAAAACAAGATTGTGAAGAGTTGGTTAGTAAAATTTGTGCTAGGATTAATTCTTGGAAGTCTAAATTTCTGTCCTATGCTGGAAGAGCTCAATTGATAAATTATGTTTTGACAGGTATTCAACTTTACTAGTCTGGCATGTCTGTTCTCCCTAAAGGAGTTCTCAAACAAGTGGCTCAAATTATGGCTAGATTCTTATGGGCTGGTAACACTGACATTAAGCATGGTGCAAAAATTGCTTGGGAAACAGTTTGTAGACCTAAGAAAGAAGGAGGCTTGGGGTTCAAGGATATAAATTTTTTTTTTTTCGGAAAAATGGTAAATATATTCCAAAAAATGATGTACAAAAAGTACAAGGGGCATACCCCAGGATAAACAATGAGCTCAATTCATGAGGACATGAAGCATAAAATATTCAAAACAACAAGTCAAAACGTGCCCAACAGGCTACACAGAAAACCAAAAGGTAACCTAAAGTGAAAACCATGGACAGAACGAAAATGCCCAAAATTAATGTATGCCAACCATGGCTTCATAATGTATCTAATTCCAATTACAGAGATAACGATCAATGTTAACAAGATACTTCCACTTCACCCTGATTTGTGCATTAATTTGAGAAATAATTTGCTTCAGCAGTATACTTGGAGGATTGAAAATCTTCTTGAATGTTCTGTTATTTCTCTCTTTCCATAAACTATAGACAGCCACTCCAAGGCATATCTTGGGGAGCACCTGTTGGATTGATTTCCTTCTAAATCTTTGAGCCATCCACTCCAGTGTAGCAATCCAGCTTTGACTTTGCCAATTTATGCCACACCTTGTCATTAACTCCTGCCATATAAGAGAAGAGTAAGGACATTCAAAGAACAAATGGTCATGAGTTTCCATATTAGCCTGGCAAAGCAAACAAACTAAGGGTCCAGGAGTGAAGCTATAGATTCTATCATGTGTAGCTAACCGGTTCTGAGCAGCAAGCCATAGAACAAAAATTTGTCGGGGAATACACCCTGACAACCAAACAGAATCGTACCATGGGACCACATTAGCATGTACCCTCAAATGGTCCCAGACAAGAAAAGTATTGAAAACACCCTTAGGGGATGTAGTCCACTTAACAGTATCCATGCTATTATTATTAGGGGGGTAGAAATTGGACAAAATATTTCTAACTTCGTTAAGCTCTATGGAATTCGAACTAGGCCAATTCCATTCCAGCCCCCTGACTATGCTGCTAACTTTAGCATTGATATGAATAGCAGCATCATAGACAATTCTTTCAGAATATTTATCCAACAAAGGGCCTATAGGAAGCCAATTATCAAACCAAAGGGAAGTGTGGTCACCATTACCAATGTGATGAATTAGTAAAGGTTTAGCCACTTCTCTAAGTTTTAATAACTTTCTCCAATACCAAGAGCATTGGGATGGAATCTTGGACTGCCAAAAACTCTTATTTTTCAGCATATTGGAATCAAGGATATAAATTTAACTAACACTATTTTGAACCTCAAACATATTGGAAGTATTCTCGATCCTTCTAATACATCTCTATGGAAAAATTGGATCCACCTATATATGGTTAAAAACGAAAGTTTCTGGCAGATTAAAACTCCCTCCCAATGCTCTTGGTATTGGCAAAAATTATTGAAACTTAGACATATTGCTAAACCATTGCTTATTCATAGAATTGGGAATGGTGGTAACACTTCTCTTTGGTTTGATAATTGGCTCCCTATTGGGCCTCTGTTGGATAATTATACTGTCAGAATTGTCTATGATGCTGCCATTAACATTAATGCTAAAGTTAGTACCATTATTAGGGGTTTGGATTGGGATTGGCCTAGCTCTCACTCCATCGAACTGGATGAATTCAGAACTATGTTCACCACCCTCTATAAATCCTCCCTTCGTCAGGACAAAGTTAGTTGGCAGGTTACTCCATCTGGTAAATTTAATTTTTCCCTTATTTGGGATCATTTAAGGGACCATCACCCTATGGTTCCTTGGTATGACAGTGTGTAGTTTAAAGGAGGTACTCCTAGGTCGAGTATAATCCTTTGGTTAGCAGCTCATAATAGATTGTCTACCCATGATAGGATCTCTTCTTTACCCATGGCCCCCTTGCTTATGTTTTTTGCCACTCTCACTTGGAAACACATGATCACTTATTTTTTTCTTTTTTTTTCGGAAAAAGGGTTAATTAAAAAGAAAAAGCCAAACGGCACTATACAAAATTACAAGGGGCATACCCCAGGATATACAATAGGCACAAAAAAAAGCATTAGACAATGCACAAGGATGGAGAAATAACAAAGCTAAAGCCAAGTTATGTCTTCATCCAAAATCTATCCGCATTGAAGATGTGGTCTGACTTGGAATGGTCTTACTCTGTTGGTATTTGGCAGGATATTATGCAAAGATGTGGTCTGACTTGGAATGGTCAAGGATGGAATGGCACTTTGCTTTGGATGGCTCAACACCTCAAAGGAAAGACGATTCTTCATCAAATCCCCAAACTTTGCTTGGGAGTTACTGTTTATGGGTTATGGAAAGAGCGGAACAACAGATCCTTCAAACACATTTTTTGTCCTAAAGAGATTACCCTCAAGAGCTTAATTTCTCAAATCCATGCTCTCATAAGGATTAACTGGAAGCACCATAGTAATCTTAATACCATTCTTTGTAATTGGCTTTAATGCCTTTCTTTTGATGATGGCCTGTGCGTTGTATTGATTTGTTTTTGGCTGTTTTGGGTTAAACTCCCTTGATTGGTAGCTTCCTTTGCTACATTTTCCCTTTTCTGTGCCCTGCTCCTTTTTGTATATCCTGGGATATGCCCCTTGTACTTTTGTACATCCTTTTTTGGAATATGTTTACCATTTTTTCGAAAAAAAAAAACACTATGCATGTACAACAAAAACAATATCATGTATGTAAAACAACATACATATGCATCAAACATCTCTAATATATATGAATGCAATTTAGAACATGTGACAATTCATCTCGTCGTCGAATTTTCCCAAAGTTTTGTTACCTATAGCTCTGATACCAATAAATGTCACGACCCATCCCACTACGCGTGGAAATAGGATACGTGGCGTGGCTCATCCAATCATCATCTAACGATAGGCAGCGGAAAGAACTTTAAAACAACCCTGGGTATTTTAAAACTTAGGAAACATTGCCCTCTGAGTTGACAAATCGTACAATAACTTTCGAAGGCGATACTCGTAAATATACAAAATCTCCAACTTCAAAATTCATCGGTCGTCATTTCGAGTCTGCATAACTCTTATATCGGCTCTGAGCTACCTTGAGTCGCTCTTGAATCAACTTCACCTTCTCAGTAGTCGTCTGTATTAACTCAGGTCCTAACAACTTCCTTTCTCCAACCTCGGTCCAACAAATTGGTGATTGACACTTGCGCCCATACAATGCCTCATAAGGTGCCATGCCAATACTCGACTGGAACCCATTGTTGTAAGCAAATTCAATCAAAGGTAGATGTTTCTCCCAATCACTCCCAAAATCTAATACGCAAAGTCTCAACATATCCTCTAGCGTCTGAATCATGCGCTCTGACTGTCCATCGGTCTGAGGATGAAATGTAGTACTGAAACTCAATTTCGTACCCATAGCTTTTTGTAAACTTCCCCAAAACCTTGACGTAAAACTACTATCACAATCAGATATAATCACCCCTGGTACCCCATGTAATCTTACAATCTCTTTCACATACAATTCCGCTAATTTGGACGGCTTAGTAGTCTTAATTGGTAGAAAATGAGCTGACTTGGTTAATCAGGTCGACTATAACCCAAATCTTATCATTCTTATTGAATGATCGGGGAAATCCTGAAACAAAGTCCATCGTGATCTCGTTCCACTTCCATTCTGACACTGGCAATGGTTGTAGTAACCCCGCGGGTACTTGTCTCACTGCTTTAACCTATTGACATGCCGAATATTCAGATACAAACTTAGCGACTTCACGCTTCATACCCTTCCACCAAAAGTTTTCCCTCAGGTTTCTGTACATCTTATTACTTCTCGGGTGTACTGAATATCTCGTACTATGAGCTTCCTCCAAAAGTCGTTCCTTCAGGTCTTTCACATTCGGTACATATAATCGGTTCTCAAACTTCAGAATTCCTTGTTCTAATACTAAACCAGGTCGCTTTCCCAAAGGTATCTCGTCTCTCATTTTGCACAAATAGACATCGTTAAATTGTTCTTTCTTGATCTCATCAATAATATATGGGTGTGCAATGATCGCCATCATTAAGCCATCATTGGTTCCTGGAATCACATCCAATTCTAAGCGTTCCATCTCTTTTACCAATTCTTTTTTTTGTGTCATCAGCTCAACTGCTAAATTCCTCGACGTCTTCCGGCTTAATGCATCGGCTACTACATTCGCCTTTCCCGGATGGTACTCAATCGAAAGATCGTAATCCTTCATCAATTCCAACCATCTTCTCTGTCTCATATTCAAATCCTACTGAGAAAAAATGTACTTCAAACTCTTATGGTCGGTGAAAATCTCACATTTCTCTCCATACAGATAGTGTCTCCAAATTTTCAAAGCATGAATTACTGCGGCTAACTCAAGATCATGGGTCGGATAGTTAACCTCATGTGTCTTTAACTGCCTAGAAGTATATGCAATTACTTTACCACCTTGCATAAGCACACATTCCAACCCTTTTTGTGAAGCATCACTATAGATTACGAATCCTTCAGTTCCAGATGGTATTGTCAAAATAGGTGCCCTTGTCAAACGTGACTTCAACTCCTGGAAAATGTCTTCACATTCCTGACTCCATTAAAAAATAACACCCTTTCTCGTTAACTTCGTCATCGGCAATGAAATCTTCGAGAAATGTTCAAAAAAACGGCGGCAGTATCCCACTAATCCCAAGAAACTTCGAATTTCGGATACGGATGTCGGCCTTTGCCAATTAGATACAGCTTCTACTTTGTGAGGATCAACTGATACTCCATTCTTGTCAATTACGTGACCAAGAAAAGTAATACTAGACAACCAAAATTCACATTTCTTGAATTTACCAAATAATTGCTTCTCTCGCAATCTCTGAAGTATCAACCTCAAGTGGTTCTCGTGTTCTATCTCACTCGGTGAATAGATAAGGATATCGTTAATGAATACAATCACAAAGTCATCCAAATAATCCTCGAAATTCATAAGATCCATGAACGCGGCTGGTGCATTTGTAACTCCAAACGACATGACTAAGAACTCGTAGTGTCCATAACGCATTCTGAAAGCTGTTTTCTCAACATCTTCGGCCTTCACTTTCAACTGATGGTAACCTGATCTCAAATCTATCTTCAAAAATACTTGAGCCCCACAAAGTTGATCAAATAAGTCATCAATTCTTGGGAGTGGATACTTGTTCTTGATTGTCAACTTGTTCAGTTCCCGATAATCAACACACATACGCATTGAGCCATCTTTCTTCTTTACTAACAACACTGGAGCTCCCCACGGCAAAATACTTGGTCGAATGAAACCCTTGTCAAGAAGTACTTGTAGTTGAATTTTTAGCTCTTTCAATTGTATGGGTGTCATTCTATACGGTGCCTTTGATACGGGTCTTGAGTCTGGTATAACCTCAATACTGAATTCAACCTCTCTCTCAATAAGAACATCTGGTAGGTCATCAGGAAATACATCGGGATATTCTCGCACTATCGGAATGTCTTCTACTTTTAATTCGGTCGCTGAGACATCAGTCATTGAACATAGAAATCCCTGACATCCCTTTTTCAATAACCTTCCCGCTCGGATAGCTGAAATCAAATACGGCGGTGGTATAACCCCACTCCCTTGGAAACAAAAGTTTCCATGCATCGGTGATAAAAAATTAACCTCCTTCCGTTTACAGTCTATGGTGGCTTGGTTAAGTGTTAACCAATCCATCCCCAATATTACATCGAAATGGTTCACCACAATCGGTATAAGGTCTACAATCATTAACTTCTCGCCTAGTTTGATCTCACAGTCTTTATATATTGTAGATGCCACTACCATTTTACTAAGCGACACGGCAATGGATAAATCATATCCTAGTGGCGCGGACTTAACATTCAAATGTTCAACAAAGTTATAAGATACAAACGAATGCGTAGATCCCGAATCAACGAGTATGCGTGCTAAGTGCAAACATAAAAGCACCATACCTGAGACCACTGTATTAGTAGCAGCCACGTCTCCAGGGTTCATCTGGAATGATCTTCCCTGACGTTGCTCCGTCCTTTGTCCTCCGTCACTAGACTGCTTAGGCTTCGAACCACTAGAAGCCATAGAACCTGTCCCTTGTTGAAAACGCTTCTTTGGGCAATCCTTCGCTCGGTGTCCTAAGGTACCACAATCAAAGCACTTGAGTTGCGGGTAGATCGCAGAACTCACACTATTTCCCCCTGTAGATCTATTCTGAAAGTTGGTCAGAAAACATCGACCGGTGTGTGGTCAGTTGCAAAGCGGACACAACGGTATATTACTTGGTACTCTCCTAGAATTATTAAAACCAGCACTAGAGCCTCGTGAAAACGACTTCTTAAAAGATCCGCCTTGGTTCCTATCCCCGCTCTCATTGCTTCGTTTACCGTGCTGATTCTGCCTCGACCTTTCCATTCCACTATCAGCCACTAGCACCGTTTGTTGTACTGCTGCCACAGTCGAATGTTCATAGGTTTCTACTCTCAACCGGATATTATCCCTTAAGCCCTCTTCGAATTTTCTTGCCCTATCTTCCTCTTCGGGCATTGAACCCTTACCAAACCTCAACAACGTGTTATACTTGGAAGTATACTCCGTTACAGTCATATCTCCCTGCTTCAGGTTATCAAACTCTATCTTCTTTGCATTGCAGGCGGCTCGCAGAAAGAATTGGCGAATTCTGCCTTAAACCCTTACCAAGTAATCAGTGCTCCTTGATCTAGGACATTCACCCACCAGTTCTGGGCTTCACCCCTCAGTACGTCACTTGCGTTCTCAATCTTCTCCCTATCTGACATCGGAATAGATCAAAAAATTTGTCCCATATCCATGACCCAATGTTCTGCAAATGTTGTATCAAGTGTTCCATGAAATTCCATTGGTTTCTTCCTTGCAAACTGTTCGGATATTGATCTCAAACCCCTATTTTCAGGTACATTCACCACAGCTATCGGTTCTGGTTCCAATAGAGGTGTTGGAGGTAACCGTTCGAATATATTTCGGATCATATCACCCATATTCCCCATCATTTCTGCCATGTTATTCATACGTCGAGTGTGTGGCGATAGTTCTCGCTCTTCGTCACTCATGATTACAATCCTGTAGTTCTCAATGCATAAACACTATGCATGTACTTTTTTTTGGTTATCAGCCTTGTTCACAATAACTGTAGGCACATTATCATTTGAGGAGGCAACCATATTAGAGGATGTATCAACCATATCTTCCCTTTTGCCTTTTCCTTTCCCTTTCACCATCCAAACTCCATCAGTCTCACTTTCATTTGTGTTCACCTTGTTGGGGGTAATGGCCTTCTTTGTGAGGGGTTGGTTATTGTAGACCCTAGCACAATCATGGCCAAACCGTTTGCATTTAGCACATCTGAATGGGTTCCATTGATATTCAACCGACAAGCCTATCCTCTCAGGTTCCTTACTAATAGGATCAATGACTTCAATCTCAAAGTTTTTCAACAATTCAAACTCAGCACTTACCTCAATACAGATCCGGGCATATGAGATTCTCCTGCACGTAGCAGTCATTCGATCAACATGTAAAGGCCTCCCAATAGTGGTAGCTATGTGGCTAAGACCCTCGGCATTCCAATATTCTAGCGGAATTCCATATATATGGACCCAAACAGGGACAGTAGCAGGGACTTCCTTATCAAGCACCATCCCAGTGCACCAATTTCGAAGAAGGATGGGCTGTCCAGCAACATGCCAAGGACCATTCTCCAGCACTGCTTCACTTTCTTCACTGGAGTTGAACTTGAAAATATAGTGGCCCGAATTGTTGCAAGCATGTCATTCAATCCTTTTTTAGCCCAGTGTCTTGAAGTAGCATTTTTAACAAGAGTGTAGGGCAGCCTTTTGCCAATAAAATACCCCACAAGGGTATTGTCCCAAGCCCTACTGCCCTGAGTAGCGAGATCCTCAGAGAGTTTCAACAGTTTTCTATCCGAAAACTCCTTGGGTTTAATATAGCTGAGTTTGACATTTGATGGTTCAGCCTTTCTAACCAAAGAACCCCATGAAGTTTGGGGGGAAAATTTAGCCTTGTTGACATTAGCACTCGGGATGGGGCTAGTGGAATTGACAAGGCTAGTGGGTGGGGCCAAAGATGACAGGGAAATTTGACCTCCCTCTTCCACAGGTTTTTGGGCATGAGAGTGGGTTCCACAGTTGAAAACTATAGCACTAACCACATGATCATCAGCTTTTGCCCCACAGTTCAAGTGGGAACGTAATCCAATACTTTGCTGCACGTGTGTAGAGGCACCACCAGACAAAGCGCCAGATTTGTAGGAGCCCATGTGACTACCAGTACTGGGGGTTATGGGAATTTGGGCTGTGCCTATGTGTGTAGATGGGGCAACAGTAGAAGGAATAGTGACTGCTTGGTTAATGGAACAAGGGCCCACCAAATTTTGCATATTCAAAATGGCCTGCTTTGAGGTGTCATTGCCAGATTGTGCCACGTGGGAAGCACTATCGATCAAACTAGTAGCAAGTATGTATGGGCTAACCTCTACAATAGGAGCATGACTACATGATGGAGACACGACTAGAGGGTTGTAACCCGTGTGCGCATGTGCGCAAGGGGCGTCCACATGGTCAGCATTCTCAAGGCCAGCAGACAAGGCGCCGGGAATCAAGGAAGAATTGCTGCTTTGTACAGGGGGACTTGCTTTAGCATGTGAGTGGGATCCACCGTTGGGCACAGCAGAGCTACCCACGTGGCCTTCAGCTTTTGCCCCTTGGTCCAAGTGGGCAGATGAGCCCAAACTTGCCTTCACGCGCGTAGATGCATCACCAGACAATGCACCGGGTTTGTAGGAGCCCATGTGATGAACAACAGCCTTTTGCAAGGACACTGCCCCTTCACGTGATTCATCCATAGTTGTGAGAATATGACCATTGGGCTCAATATTAGTAGGGAGGTGGGTCCCAACCTGAACAAACTCCTTGGAGGCATAAAATTGGTTACTTTTTGGATCAAAAGGAGTAGAAGATTCAGCTTCTTCATTAGCCCCCCCTTCTCGTACTATTGGATTTAAGTTGCAAAATTTCTTGTTCCAACTCAGCTATACGCTTAAGGGGATCCACATTATCCATTTGTTTTCCCGTTACCATTTCCTTCGATTCATCTGTAAGGTTCTTCCCATAAATGTCACTATCCTTAGATAGCACAAAGATTTCATCATTGGTCAAACCAACCATTTCAGACCGAGCTGGGTTTGAAATAATGAATCCATGAACAGGATGCTCTTCTTCACTCACAGCTATGCCAGTAGAAAGCTTTTTCTTTTTTAGGATTTCATTTGAATCTTGAAGGGATTTAAAAGGTAGTTCTTTAGAAGACCTCGCATCCTTATGGACACCTTGGAAATGGCAATTTTCTTCCCAGTCTTCATGTAGTTCAAGCTCCTCATCAGAGAAACTATGAGAAACTGCCTTAGAAATGTCCAAAATGCCAGAAACATCCTTTGAAACATTTGAGCCATTCTTAATAGGAGAAAGTAAATCAATAGAATTTGGATAGATGAGGGAGCTTGCCATGGTAGTTTTATTTGTCATAAGTGGACTAATAGCAACAACATCCTTGGACTCACAGGAAACATCCATACCATGTTCAAGCAAAGAACTTGAAGAGCCATCCATATAATGGTAATTCATAGTACCACTATTTGGCTTGGCAACATTAAGAACATGAACCACCCCTTCAGATTGGGTAGCAGCAATTGTAGACCCATCTCTAAGTTTCACAGAACCATCTCCTTTGAAAAGGTATTTACTAGCTATTTCAGGAGAAATGACAGATTGAGCATCCAAATTCAGGGCATCATACACATAAGAAGTCTCCTTAGCAGCATTTGGACCCTTGGCCTTAGTAGAGATTGAAGAGCTAACAGCTTGCTTAGACTTATTGAGAGAAGAAGGAGAAGGGGAAGAACCAGAAATCCTCCCTTTCTTACCCATTTCAGGACATAAAACAGCATAACACACACATTCCTAGAGAGCCTGCATAATGAATCTCCTAACTTGGTTGAAAAGGGTCTTGAGCCTATCCAACCTGTCCTGGAGATAACTTCCCCACTCAAGGGAATTAAAGGGTTTGCTCAAGTTTCACCTCATTCTGTACAAATTACTGTTACCAATGGTAGTGATACCAGTTTCCTCCAGATGCATGGCCCTGAAGTTACTAAGAAAAATCAATACTCCTTACTGGAAGATCTTGAATGTGAGCAGATTGATAAAGAGCAAAATGTTACCTTTGATCAGAAGGTTGAGCTACACAAAGATGGTCTGGAAGTCCTACCTATAGAATCTCAAAATTTAGTGGAAATCACAAACAGCCAAGGAATTCTGGACAGACCCACTGCCCTTGCTACTGATCCTTCTACTTCTCCTGGTCAGCCTGAACCTGGTAAGCAGGACCTTTTGAAGAACCCCCCCTCTGGCTCTTCAGGTAAGTTAACTCTCCCCTTACCAGTTCTTAATGATATTTAGCTGTTGGAACATTCGGGGCCTTAATCAGCCCACTAGGCAATCTGAAGTTGCCAAATTTATCTACGAGAATAATATAGACATTTTGGGGATAACTGAAACCAAAGTTAGACAGGCAAATGAAGATTTTATTAAAACTAAATGTTTTAAGCACTGGAATTTTGTTACTAATAGTAGTTCAAATTCTGTTGGTAGAATTTGGGTTGGTTGGAATGCTGACACTATCAATCTCACTATTCTTAAAATCACTTCACAACTTATTCATGTTAGTATTGAAAAGGATGATAAATCTCTTTCCTTTAAAGCCTCTTTCATTTATGGTTTTAACACTGGCCAAGCCAGATTGGACCTATGGTCTGACCTAAGGTCCATTTCATAGTGTAATAAGACCACTAATTATATTGCTTTAGGTGACTTTAATGTGCCTTTAAGCCCAGATGAAGTCTCTGATGCTAATTTTGGTTGGAATAATGAGATGAAGGAATTTAAAAAGACTATTAATAAGTGTTGTCTAGTGGATCTTAGATATATTGGTGAACAATTTACTTGGAGTAACAGAAGGTATGGGAAGGAAGCTTTTACCCAGAGAAAACTTGATAGAGCTCTGGTCAATCAAACTTGGATGGATAATCTCAGCGATTCTTTTGCTCAATTCCAGGTACCTCTGACCATTCTCCTATTGTTGTTCATATTGAAAAAAAGCATTATAGGAAAGGGAGGGCGTTTAAATTCTACAACTACTGGACTAAATTGGACACCTATAATGAGATTGTTAAGAATGCCTGGAATTTTAATGTTGAAGGTACTGCCCAATTCCAACTTTGCCAAAAGCTCAGATTCCTGAAAAAGGATCTTAAACAGTTTAGTAAACTTACTCTTGGCCAAGAAAAGATTAATGCTAACAAAGCTAGAGAGGACTTAAAGAGAATCCAAACCCTTTTAATCAAAGATCCTAACAATTCTGTCCTCATTGATATGCATAATAATTCTCTGAAATCCTTTCATGAAGCTACTTGGATTGAAGAAGAAGTTCTTAAACAAAAGTCCAGATTGCAATGGTTAGAAGCTGGGGATAAAAATTCTAGATATTTTCATATGTCTATTAAAGCTAGAAGGAACATGAAAAGAATTTTTATGCTTGAAAAACCTAATGGGTCTTTCACTTCCAACTGTAATGAAGCTAAAGATGAAGCTATAAGGTATTTTCAAACCATGCTTGGCACTACTTCTAATCACTTCTATCCTGGTAAAGAAGCTCTTAGGAGTGTTATCCACAAAAAAATTCCTTTAGATCTTATGGCTGAGTTGGATAGGATTCCTTCAGATATTGAAATCAAGAATACCTTCTTTAGCATGCATAGTAATAAAGCTCCTGGTCCTGATGGTTTTAACGCCTTTTTCTTTAAGAACTCTTGGACTATTACTGGTCCTCTTGTTACTGCTGCTATTAGGGAGTTCTTTCAAAATGGAGAGATGCTTAAAGTTGCTAATACTACCCTTATTGCTTTGATTCCTAAAGTCCCCAACCCTACCCGGATGGGAGATTTTAGGCCTATTTCTTGCTGCAATACTGTTTACAAATGTATTTCTAAGATCATTGCCAATAGACTGCAGTTGATTCTTCCTAATATGGTTGACCAAGCCCAATCTGCCTTTGTTAAAGGTAGGAGAATTAGTGATAATATCCTCCTTGCTCAAGACCTTCTTAGGGACTACCATAAACGTTTGGGTAAACCTAGAGTGGCAGCTAAGGTGGATTTTATGAAAGCGTATGATAGTGTGAGTTGGGAGTTTCTCATTGATATCTTGGATGTTCTTGGTTTTCCCCCAAATTTAAAGAAATGGATCATTACTTGTATTACTACCCCAAAGTACTCAATAAATTTTAATGGTGAATCTGTGGGTTTTTTTTAAGGTGCTAAGGGAATCAGACAAGGTGACCCCATCTCTCCTTATCTTTTTGTCCTTGTCATGGATACCCTTAGTCAACTGCTCCATCATTTTATTAATACTAGACCATTTACTTATCATAGGAAATGTGATAAGTTTCAGATATCCCATCTCTGTTTTGCTGATGACCTTCTTATTTTATTTAATGGAGATGTGGAAACTGCTACAGTGATTAAGGAAGCCCTCATTCAATTTTATCATTTCTCTGGACTCCAAGCTAATAATGCTAAAAGTTGCCTCTTCTTTTGTAATTTTATCATTCAATTTTATCATTCAATTTTGTAATTTCTCTGGACTCCAAGCTAATAATTTTATCATTCAATTTTATCATTTCTCTGGCACACTCTGTATGGTTGGGACCTTAATTGTTTAACTGCTATCTGTTAGAAATAGGAGCATCATATAGATTAGGACTTACATCTGCGTGCTTGTCTCATTTGCATATGGTCCCATCAATCTGCACGCACTGTCTCGATCATTCTTACACAAGTCAGTCTACGTTTGTTAACATCACTGTCTTTGTTTGTCTAAAGTCATCACTGTCAAAATCTGATCTAGTCCTCTCGAAATTTGTCAGGTCAGTATAGATTCCCGAAGTCAGCAGTTGGGATCCTCGTCGTGGGTCAGGAATTCAGATAATCGTTTGGTCAGAATCAGTCCGACAGCTTACTTCAGCATGAATCGAGAAGAGTTAGAAAACAAGGCTATTGAGTTGGGAGCAACCATAAGCCAGCAGTCTGACAGCCTAGCCCAAGTTCTGAAGTTCATGGAAGAATTGAAGCAGCAGCGGCCGCAACCTCCGCTTGGGTTTCCACCACCGGGGTTTGAACTGCCCCCACATGAGAATAACGGGGAGGAAGACTGGCTTCAAGGGGTCCCACCATTTGCATATAAGAAGAAGCTCCAAGAAAAAATGGATAAGGTTGACAAGCTGGAAAGTGTACTAAGGAAAAGCAAAGGGATTGATGATTACATGCTGGGCTTGGAAGGCCTTTTTGAACCTGTTAAGATGAAGCTACCGGAAAACTTCAAGATGCCTGCCATTGACCGTTTCGATGGGACCTAAAATCCAAAGAGCCATGTAAAGCTGTGTGAGCATCTTCCAATCTATGCCTGTACCCATGAGCACCTTGCAATGCTGTTCCCATAAATTCTCATGAAGTCTGCACTATCATGGTTCCTTACCTTGGAAGCTTCCAAAACTCGGGCATGGGAAGACATAGTTCGGGTATTCGTTGATCACTACTCCTATAACCAAGAACTTGACGTCACTATCAGGGATTTGGAAACTACTCGGCAGAACAGCAATGAATCCTTCGCTGCGTTTCTAAGCAGATGGAGGAACAAAGTGGCATAAATGACCCACCGACCGATTGAAAAGGAACAGGTGAGAATGCTAATCCGGAATCTGCAACCGCTTTACCATAAAAAATTGTTTTATCAGTCCATCTCCACTTTCGAAGAGCTGTTTGAAGTTGGGACTCAAATTGAAGATGCCATACGGGAAGGAAAGATAAAAAAAAAAAGAAGAGCCTCCGAGTCAGTCAAAAAGGCCCAACTACTCCCGCAATCCTCCAGATGTCAATGCCCTTAGCAGTCAACCTATGGCTTACCCTCCTAGGCCATACCAACCTCTCAACCAAGCTAATTCCTCCAATCCCTCTTTCCCTAGGAAGCCTCCTCGCAACTTCGCCAAACTAGAAATCCCTCTCTCTTCAGCCTTAGATCACCTCCTTAAAAGGGCCACCTCTAATTACTCCAGCCACGAAATACCCCGCTCCCGCCAAACTGTGACATGTCCAAAAGATGCACCCCTGGCCACAACACCGATGACTGCATACGCCTCCACCATGATATCCAAGACCTCATTGACCCAAATATCATCGAGCCACCTCCAAAGCAGCCCCATGTCACTCAAAATCCCCTATCGAACCACCAAAACATCAGCCTCATTGAGTCCAACCATGTTTCTTTCAACCCTGCTACCTATATCACCCTTGTAGCTCAACCTTTACCCCTCATTGACATCCAGAATCTGTGGGAATTCATCTGATTGACGGAGGGGATGACGAGTGGCAGCAACAGCTAGCTGACGAACAAGACCTATTCTTCTTAGAAGAACATGATCTAGGGGTAGTGGACCTCAAATGGTATGATCCCGACAATGAAAGCGATGCTTCTATCAGGAATGAGCCATAGAAATCATTTGTGAGGACAGATTGCGACTGGTTCAAAGAAGATGGGACTGTAGAAGGGCCTACCCCTGCCGAAATTGATCATCTGACTAGGTCAGGCCGTCATTATCAGCCTCTGCAGCCTACCACCGAGGTTATCAAAAAAAGTCCGATCAAAGACAAAGGAAAGGGAAAAATGGACGAAATCATCAAGGAAGATAATGAGTTGATAAAGCAGTTGAAGAAAACCCAAGCACATATCTCGATGTGGGACATCATGGTAAATTCCTACAAGCATAGGCAAGCTGTGTTTAATGCCCTGGTCGGAATAGAAGTCTCCATCGATGCCGCACCGGAAGACATGGTGGATTTCTTGGGCGCACTTACCCCTGACCCAATCATTACATTTTCTGGTGAAGACCTACCACCAGAAGGATCTGCACATAACAAAGCATTGTATATCACTGTTGGATGTAAGGGATGGCAGGTGCCATTTTGTCTGGTTGATACAGACTCTGCCTTAAATGTTTGTGCCCTAAGGACTGCCACCGCCTTGGGGGTCGATGTCCTTGACATCACACCGTCTGTGCAATCCGTGAGGGCCTACGATAACACCAAGAGAAATGTGATGGGAACTGTTTTTCTCCAAATTCGGGTAGGATCTTTGGTGAGCACTAAAGTCTTTCAAGTCATGGACATACCTGCCTTGTTCAACTTGTTGATCGGAAGGCCCTGGTAGCATGTCAACAAAGCTGTATCACCCACTGTGCATCAAATGATCAAGTACACTCATGAAAAGGAGGTAAAAATCATCCTCGACAATAGTTGGGGTAATGAAGCTTTCCAAAACTACGCTCCCATCTTCGATGTCCAAATACCTGAGCTAGAAGAAGGAGAAATCAGGGGATTCTTCATGGAAGAAGTCCACATGATCAATGATGAAGACAGGTTCCCCGAGATTCACTCCGCAGTTGTCAACATTGTCCGCAAAATGAACTACTTCCCTGGAATGGGATTGGGCCGACGCCAGCAAGGAATTCGGGAGTTCCCTCAGATCAAAGGGCAACAAGACACTTTTGGGTAGGGGTACAAGCCCACTGAAGAAGACGTCGAGCTACAGGGCCATGGAAGAAAAGGGTGAGGAGTCTCCCCTACTTAAATGGGCAATTCATCAAAGAAGGGGATGATTTTCCCTACTTTGGGTTCCCGGAACCCTGGATCCATCAGGCCACTGGAAAAAGGCACTCCGGGCTGGAAATCTTTGTTGACTGTGAAAGGCCCCCCTATCAAGATCCGTTCTATCTTGAAGAAGTTGTGAAAACCCCGGAGGAAGACTGGTTGATGTACCTGGACACTGAAGCCATCGAGAAAATGTAGGAAGAATTCGCTGAAAAGAAGGAAGAAAAGAGGGCCGAGAGCCAAGATGATCAGATCAAGCCAACTAAGGAGGGTCTGAGCAACCAGGCTGTAGAGTCATCTGTCTGGGTCTCCCTAACCCCTGTTCCCCCAGAGTCTGTACTGCCAATTATTGAGTCTGTACCAGAGTTGGTTGTTGTAGGCCCATCGCTGTCCAATGTAATTACTTCACCTGTCGTGAATGAAATGAAAGACGATTTTGCTTACTCCTCTGTGTCTAATACTTGTGAATGCACAGATCCCTTCGAGGATCTCCCAATCGAATTTAAGCAACTAATTGAAAAACCACTTGCTTACGAAATAATTGAAGATACTTTATCGGTTAACCTAGGTGAAACAGATAATCCGCAAATTGTGCAAATTGGCTCAACTCTTAATAAAAAAGAAAAAGAAGAATTGACTCTCTTGCTAAAAGAATTCAAGGATGTTTTCACTTTTCGCTTGGTCTTACGAGGACATGCCTGGGGTCGATCCCGACATTGTCCAACATCATATTCCTCTCCTCTCCAATTCTAAACCTGTCAAGCAGAAACTGAGACGGATGAGGCCAGAATGGGCACTCAAGGTTAAAGAAGAAGTGGAGAATCAATTCAAGGCAGGGTTCATCATTGTCACCGAGTATCTGAAATGGGTTGCCAATATCATGCCAGTCCCCAAGAAAGATGGAAAAGTTTGTGTGTGCGTCGACTTCTGTGATCTAAACAAAGCCAGTCCCAGGGATGACTTCCCGCTTCCCTACATTGATGTCTTGGTGGATAACACCGCAGGACATGAGCTACTATCATTCATGGATGGTTTTTTGGGGTACAATCAGATTCTAATGGCGCCAGAAGATCGGGAAAAAATGATATTCACCACCCCTTGGGGAACTTACTATTATAGAGTAATGCCTTTCAGACTCAAGAATGCTGGGGCAACCTACCAAAGAGCTGCCACCACTCTGCTGCATGACATGATTCACAAGGAAGTAGAAGTGTACGCAGATGACATGATCATGAAGTCCAAGGACAGAGAAGGACACCTAGTGGCACTAGAAAAGTTTTTTAAGAGGTTGCGCAAATACAAGATGAGATTGAATCCTAAGAAATGCACTTTCGGTGTGACCTCTGGTAAGCTCCTGGGTTTTCTCATCACACAAAGGGGGATAGAGGTAGATCCCTCTAAGATCAAGGCAATCCTAGAAATGACACCACCACGGAATGAAAAAGAAGTGAGAGGGTTTCTCGGAAGAGTCCAATTTATCAGCCGCTTCATTTCCAAACTCACAACTACATGCGATCCTTTGTGCCGATTGCTGAGAAAAGGAGAAAAGTTCCAATGGGATGACCAATGCCAAGCCGCTTTCGACAAAATAAAAGCCCACCTTTAAAATCCGCCTGTCCTTTCACCACCCACTCCTCATAAGTCCTTATTCCTTTACCTATCTGTCTCCGAAAATGCCATGGGTTGCATGCTAGCCCAAGAAGGAGAAGAAAGCCACTCCAAAAAAGCCATATATTACCTCAGCAAGAGGATAACTAGGTATAAGCTCAACTACTCTACCCTCAAAAAAACCTGTTGGGCCTTGGTTTGGTGCACTCGCCGACTGAGGCACTACATGCTGGCCTTCCCGGTTGTGCTCATATCCCGCATGGATCCTCTAAAATACCTCCTCGAAAAACCCGCCCTGACCGGTCATACATCCCGTTGGTTACTTCTACTATCTGAATTCGATATCAAGTACTTTACAAGCAAATCGGTAAAAGGGAGAATCATAGTTGAGCATCTCGCAGAGCACGCTGTTGACTCCGAAGAAAGTTGGGACTTTCCACTTCCAGACGAAAATATCATGGAAATCAAGGAAGAACAGTGAAAGTTGTACTTTGATGGAGCAGCCAACATGAAAGGATACGGAGTAGGAATGATTCTAGTATCACCAAGTGGGGACCACACTCCGCTGGCAGTCAAGCTCAATTTTAACTCCACCAACAACACTGCTGAATATGAAGCATGCATTCTGGGGATGGAAGCAGCCATAGAACTGAAAGTTCAGAAGCTGGATGTTTTCGAGGATTCAAACCTCATTATATTGCAAGCTAGAGGAGAATGGAAAGTAAAAGAAGAAAGGTTGAAGCCCTATCATGATCATCTCGATCAACTCAAGAGGCAGTTCAAGAACATCACATTCCTCTACTTGCCTAGGGAAGAGAACTAGCTAGCAGATTCATTGGCTACCTTAGCCTCCATGATCAAAATTCCTGTGGGAGTCAAGATGATGCCTTTGGTAATTGAGCAAAGGTACGAGCCTTCGTTCAACATAGTCGCCGCAATCGAAGAAGAAGAGAATGAAACACCGTGGTATCAGGATGTCTGGAACTTCATAGAAAAGGGGACGTACCCCCAAGAGTCTACCGAGAAAGATAAAAGGGCAATTCGAAGATTCGCAACGCAATTCATCATTTGCGGTGGGAAATTGTTGAAGAAAGGGTACAATGGTCACAACTTGACTTGCTTGTTTGGAAAAAGCTCCAGAAGAATGATGGAGGAAATACACGAGGGGGTATGCGGCCCGCACATGAACGGTCACATGCTGGCCAAGAAAATTGTAAGACAAGGGTACGACTGGACAACATTGGAGAAAGGTTGTTGCGAATACGTAAGAAGGTGTCACAAGTGCCAGATCCATGCAAACATGTGCATGTACCACCATCCCTTCTATACAGCATGACCTTACCTTGGCCATTCTCAACCTGGGGAATCGATATCATCGGTGAAATCATTCTGAAAGCCTCGAATGGGAATCGATACATTTTGGTGGCCATTGACTACTTCACAAAATGGGTAGAAGCCGCATCCTATAGCAAGTTGGGGGCCAAGGAAGTGGCCAAGTTCATCAAGAAGAATCTCATCTGTCGCTATGGAGTACCCCATGAGATCATCTCAAATAATGGTAGTCATTTCAAAGCTGAAGTCAGAGATCTGTTTGAGGAATACAAAATCACTTATCACAAGTCATCACTATACAGATCACAAACCAATGGAGCAGTCCAAGCTGCAAACAAGAATGTCAAGGCCATACTGCAGAAATCGGCTGATACCTACAAAGACTGGCATGAAAAGCTACCGTTCGCACTTTGGGGATACAGAACATCGATAAGGACGTCCACAGGAGTAACTCCTTACTCACTAGTATATGGAATGGAAGTAGTACTTCCAGTCGAGATAGAACTACCATCTCTGCGCATAATGGCAGAATGTGAAATTTTGAAATCAGATTGGTTGAGGGAAAGGGACGAAGAACTGGCTCTCATAGATGAAAAGCGCCTAGCGGCCGTCGACTATGTTCGAATCTATCAAAAGAGGATAGCCCGTGATTTCAACAAAAGGGTTTATTTAAGGAAAATTGTCAAGGGTGACCTTGTCCTTAAGGAATTACGAGCCCTGATCTTTGATCCACGCGGAAAGTTCAAACCCAAATGGGTCGGCCCTTATATCGTCAAAACTATCCTTTCCGGAGGAGCGACCTACCTTATGGACCTCGATGGCGTTGAATTCAAAGAACCAATCAACATGGATTGCCTCAAAAAGTACTATGTTTGACCATTCCCCAAAACCAATTTCTTTCAAACTTTGGCCCGAACTACGCTCGACCTGATTCCCACTCGGGGATACGTAGGAAACCGCATCGGTTCGGTCGACACCATCATAATCAACCCCTTTTCTTTCAATGCTTTGGCCCGAACTATGCTGGACCTGATCCCTGTTTGGGGGTACGTAGGCAGACTTCCAAGAAGAAAAGAAGGATAGCTCGCTAGGTTGAAAATCCGAAAGGACGCCTAGGCAAAAGTTAGAGTTAAATCCAAAGTGAGCAATAACAAAAGAGAGAAAGAGCTCGCTAGGTCACCTAACTGGTGCCTAGGCAAAATTATGAGCGTGTGAGAAAAATAAAGTCGTGGTCCTTACCATAACCCAGAAATCACCCTCCACACTAGGGGCAAACTTCGCCCACCTGCCTCGTTTGCCTAAAACCCTCCTAAACTAGGGGCAAACGTCGGTCATCCACCTCGTTTGCCTCACAACCATCCATAACCCAAACTAGGGGTAAACTTCGGCTACCTGCCTCGTTTGCCTCTAATCGTCCTAGCATGCCCAAGCAAGTACCAAAAGCAAACATCTGATCAAAATCATACTAAAAATGTTTTCAGAAAGCCAAATGCATAAAATAAGGTTCTCCAAGTAACCAAGGTTCACCGATAAACAAACTTCGAATATTACATAAGCAGGGATAAATGAAAACATAAAGAGTTCTTTCATAAAGCAATCACAAATATCAAAGACACTTGGAGGAAAGAAGCAGAATCAGTCGAGCCTAGTTTTATTTTGTTTTTTTATTTATTTCTTCAAAGGTCTCTAGAAATAAGCTCTTGCTCGACCGGCCCAGCCCCTAATGAAAGCAGCAATAGTGGTAGCTCTGGCTCTGGAAGCAAAGATCCTCTCAGTAAACCCCTTGGGAACCTCTTGAACTTGCCCGTACTGATTGGCCAATCGGCGAGGATGATAGAAGGAGGTTTCTCTCAGACCCATCAGCCACACCCTCTAGAAATCCTCGAGACTAGTGGTCACAGCATGGAGACCCCAACGCCTCACGATCCAGCAAATATCAGCCTCAGATAAAGCACCCATCACGCCCATCCAATCGGCCGAAGTATAATGAGGGTGAAGCACAGCTCTGTGAAAATAAACTGGCTGCACATTACCTGTCCATAACTGGAGGCGCTCGTAGAGCCAAGCCTGTAACACCAAAGGTGCCCCAGAAAGTAGAAGCGTTCCTCGATTAGAAGCGCGATCCAAACCATTCAGGGTTTCAGCCAGAACCATGGCCATAGGATTCCTGCCAAGTTTCAGCCCAAGGTACATGTGCACCAAGTCAATAGAAGCACTCGAGAATAGAAAGTGTGAAGTCATGCACAATATCAGAGCGGCCCCGCGAGTGGCATCATATATCCTAGGACTCCCAGGACTAGCATAATGGGCAATGATGGAAGCAATATCAAGGACCTCACCATGAATCAGCCGGCGGAAAATAGTAATGGAACAATTCAGGTATTCAGCCAAGCGTCGCGTAGGACTGGGGGTATCAGCAGAAGGATGAATCAGGTCAGAATCAGAATCGTAGCCAAGGATAGCACAAAACTCCTCAAACAGGGGGCATATCTCCAGGCCATTAAAATTGAAGACATGGTTCACCGGGTCCCAGTAGACAATAGTAACACGCATGAACTCAGTGTTCAAAGCCATCTGGCGAAGAGAGAACAACTTGGTCAAGCCATAGCTAAAAAGGTTGATCTGTTCCACACCATCTGTCATGTTCAACCAAGCTATGAGTTGAGCGGGATCATACAAAGCCATATTTTCTGTCGCAGCTCTAGCAAAATTCAAAATTTTGACAGCACCTCCCCGTTTCACGGACTATCCCACCTGCAAGGCAAACACACTCACTATCACAAGGCTGCTCATTGCAGTAACATCAACAATCACAGAATCACAAGTGCACAGATATGTATATCGTCACACAATCACCAAATAAAAGCAAGCACACAACTGCGTCTTCAAATCGGAAGCTATCCGGCCTAAAAGGCAAAACATCACTCTGCCAAAAGGTCACAAATCATCCCACACATCATCCTACATATTGTCTTAAACATTGTTCGAATATCATTCACTAGTACAACCCAATCGAAAACATGAAATGGAGATAAAACAAAATCCCCGCTTAGGCGGCCTCAGTCCTTCTCTTCTTCATCCTCTGTCGGACCACCCGGAGTGTATGTTGGCGATGGCCTCCTCCTACCACCTCTGTACCTCGGTCCAGTCCTCGATGAGCCAACGCCACCCCCATGGTACTGCACACACAAATAAGATGAAGGCAATTAGTAGGGAAACAACGAAAAGTACAAAAACAAAGTTACGTCAGAAATCTACCAAGGATGCCATCTGATTGGTGACAAATTGCCGCATACCATCCATCTGTCAAGGGCAAAATTAGGATTAGAACCTCATAACCTTAAGGAGCGCAAAATTAGAGACATACCCGATGGTCTCGCGTGAGAACCAAAGACCGTAAGCTAGCCGCCAAGGCATGGCCCTCCTCAGTATAACTCCAGGGGACATTGAGGACGCCTGCTGGCTGGGTAGGATACCCACACGTGACCCGTGGCACCTCCATAACCTGGGGGGAGCCGTCTGTACCCAAAACATTAACAGTCCAATCCCAAGGAGGGATAGGATTAGAAACTGGGGGAACCTGTCTCTTGTACATCTCGCGAAGTTGTAGGCACAAAATAAGTTAGGAAAAAGATGAGTCAAAAACATAGGCAACGGATAGAGACAAAAACGTAAAAGAAACTCACCTCCAGGAGTGGGAAGTTGGGCATCAGAAAGCGGCCACGGTAAGTCTCATAGCCGGTCTCAGAGAGAAAGTGATCCCAAACATCGGTACCAGCTAAGGCCGCCAGCAAAGCATCACCAAAAAGTTCACCAACATCCATCGCGAGAGGATCATGAGGGACGCGATACCTTGAACCGCCAACCACCTGCCGAGACACTCGCTCACCGAGGAACCATTGCCTGCTCTCGGTACTCTCCATCAAAAGTCGGTAAGAGGAAAGAGGTTTGACCGCCTGTATCTCCTCTGGGGCGGCATAGGCAACATGCTCCCAAGGTGTCCAATCAACACTAGCAGCCGCCAGCCCAGATAAGAAGTTCCTGAGCAGAACGATCCGGTGAGCCCCGCTCTTTACCCCGACAACATCCCTCCGCCATCTCAAGCCTCGTGGAAACAAAGGCACAGGAGCCATGCCGTCCTCGTCTTCACCTGATTCATCGACAGGGGAAGGAGCTAACATCTTTAGGTACTCAAAGCTCCAAAGCTGCATAGACAAAAGACAAAATCAGAAAGAGTACAGAAATCAAAAAGCCAGAAGATAAAAGAAGATGCAGTATATACCTCCCAAGCTCGCCAAAATCTCCCTGTCGATTTGACATCGCCCCCGAAAACTTCACCCATATGCTTGTAAAGGTGGGCCAGGGCAGCACCACCCCAGTCATAAGAAGGGATCTCACTAATGGTCGCCAGGCAAGAAAGAAGTCTCAAGCTCACCCGGTCATTCCGTGTCGCAAAGATCGAGCAACCAAGGACATACAAAAGATACACCCTCAAAAGCTGGGAATTATTCAAGTTGTGATTCCCTCTGCCGTAGGCCCGGTAAAGCCAGCCACAAGGAAACCAGTGCCTCTCTAGATTAGGGGGAACAGCCCCAATCAACATCTCGACAGCCTCAGGGTCGATCTCATAGAAGTAGTCCAGAATCAGGCGTTTCCCGATAACCCTCAAGCAGGTAATCATAGAGAAGTCAAAGGGCGTCATGGTCATCTGACCAAATGGCAGGTGAAAACTATTGGTGGTGTCCCACCATCTCTCAGCGAGAGCGTAAAAATGTGCCAGATCATTGCTACTCTTTGAAACCAGGCGGACAAAGCTGCCAAACCCGGCATCGTCTACCATTCTCTTGACGGTAGGCGAGAGTTGAGTGTACCACAGAAAAGCGTGAGCGAGGCTACCGTGGCCCTTCAATGTCACTTCTGGCACCTGCACATACCAAAAACAACAAAAACGATGCACAAAATCACTATTCATGACCCGAGGTCCAATTTCACAAAATCAACATTTGAGCACAAATCAAACTTCTAACGATCTCTAGGTGCACACTACGGCTCACAAAACTAGCACAATACATGGAAATAGTCCTAAACTGCCAAAAGTTTCACATACCAAGCTCGCTAGTGCCGCGGCAGAAAGATGATGTTGGGGGTCCCGTAAAATCAAGTCTGGGGTTTGGCTCTTGGCTTTCATTCGTTCTTTGGCCTTCTTAGACGGTCTCCTCGAGCTCGAAGCCATGGATCTACAAAGAAAATGGAAGTGAAAACTAAACTTTCTTCTTGAAAATTAGAGCAAACCAAAACACCAATCAAAATTTCAACCACGGGGTAAGATTACTCACCTGAGCGCACATAAGATGTGTTTTGACGGATTTTGGCTCCAAAAATACCCCAAAATGGTCAAGAATGAGCTTGAAAAGCTAAAAAAAAACCCGAGATATACACAAATGGAGTCCAGCCACCCAGTGCCGCCGCAGCACTGGCCAACTGCCGCCGTGACAGTGGCCCAATGCCGCCGCGGCACTGCTCCCCGCGGGCCTCGCTTCGCTCCGTTTTGCTCCATTTTACTCCATTTTGACCTATTTTAGCCCATTTCTGGACCCGATCAGCCCCAGTAGCCCATTTCGGTCAAGATTTATGAGGTTTTACCCCCAGCAGTCCAAAAGTCATCAGGGCTACCTCTAGTAGGGAGAAACTGAGAAAATTGACTCCCAAAGATCCGAATCGGTTACTTCAGGACGACCGTCACAAATTTTGATCAAACACGAGAGTTTCAGTAACGAATCCTGGTTTTTGGCCGGTACACCAAAGAAGTAGAAAAGAGAGATTCTTTAAGAACCCTACATCATACCCTGAGGATAGAAACAGAAAGATACCAGCTCCCGGAGGCCCCGACCGGCCCTCTTGGATTGAGCGCCGAAAGAATTGATCAACCGTGAGAGATTCAGAGATAAGTCCTGGTTCCCGATCAAGAAAAAAGAGATTCTCTGAGAACCCTACATCATCCCCTGAGGATAGAAACAGAAAGATACCAGCTCCCGGAGGCCCCGACCGGCCCTCTTGGATTGAGCGCCGAAAGATTTGATCAACCGTAAGAGATTCAGTGATGGGTCCTGGTTCCCGATCAAGAAAAGAGAGATTCTCCGAGAACCTTACGTCATCTCCCGAGGACAGATACGGAAAGGTACTAGTTCCCACTACCCCCAGCAGAAAGTAACAAAAGAGGAACAGACTCCCAAAAATCGGCCATTAGGAACAATCAGACATCGCCCGCATCCAGATTTTGAAAATGAAGCACCGTCCTTCCACGGCTCTATATCTCCTGATTATCATGAGCTTTCTCATCTGTCCATAGCTTCCTTACCTATCATTTATCGCAAGATCCCTCGGTCACCTTCCTTTAGTTGTCATCTTCTAAAAAATGCGCATCTGATCTATTTCACTTGTTTACGAAGCACACTACCTATAATCTAAGAAGTTCACCCCGAGACCCAGAGTCTTCCAAATCATTGTGTCTTTATCCAAGTCAGTCACTGCACCACAGTCGGAGACACTAGCGCGGCATAACTCCACTCGGAGTAGCACACACCCCATAGCACCAGCTCATACTAAGAACAAAACACTAAGCATGATAGGACTAAGGACGCGATTCACATCACATCCATGCATGGTATATCACTTATATAGCATAGAATCCACCTGATTGTTGTGTACATACATGTGTGATTTATTCCTTTGTGCCCCGAAGTACGTCTTGGTCTGATTCCTCTTGGGATACGTAGGCATCTCACACAGAGCGCGACCAGCACTAGCCTCACCATCATTGCATCTTTTGTAACGATCTTTTATCCTAAATCTATAGCCTCTAAAAAGTCCGGTCTCTTCAAAGCTTTGGCACTCGCTTGCGACATGCGTTGCCTCGTAAGTTCATGCCAAAGAGGGGCAAACTGTAGACACCCCATTTCGTCGGCTATCAGATTTAGGAGACCCATAGCTTGGTGGTTCACAATGATCGAAAAAGACTCAAAAGGACTCCTGGAAGTTGGTTCTATTTCTGAAAATGCTCAGAATGACCAAAATGCCCCTGAAAGCCCGAAAACTCCCAGATTTGGACCAAAAGTTCTGGAAACATGCTATGTCGTAAGAAAAGTAAGAAAATGAGTTTTTAAGTAAAATCAGATAAAATCGTCAGCCCCCAGAGACCCATCTGAAGTTCCCGGAAAGTCCCCGTTGACCGATTTGACCAAGGTTTGACCAGGTTGACCAAGATTTGACCAAGTTTGACCGAAATCATCCAAATTTTCTGGGATCATTCTAAATCACGTGGAAAGTATTAAAATGAGTTTTAAAAGAAAATCGAGCAAAAACGTCAGCTCCTGGGAGCTCCCAGAGATTTCTAGAACTTCCCGGGAATCCTAGGTTTGACCAGTTTGACCAAAATTTGACTTTAGAACCGAAGCACCGTAACAATTTTCAAATATTGTTCATGGATACTAGAGGTTAATAGCTTTCTAATGGTATATCGCACATAATTTTTGGATTTAAAACGAGTTTATCGTGAATTTCCGAAAGTGAAAAAGGCGATCAAATCGGCTTTTATCGCAAATACCGCAAAACTTTTCAAAGTGACCTATCCCCGAATTATTTTTTTTTTATGTAAAATAGACTCCATTACCTTTCAAAAGGTATATCACAACCTCAATTTGGAGTTTGTATGCATTTTCTGTGAATTTCGGACGAAATAGGGTCTTTTCGCGAATACCGGAACCTCTGGGGGCCTAAACTGGATTATCTAGACGATTGAGGAGCAGTGTCGCCGCGGCACTGGCCCACTGCTGCCGCGGCACAATCCTCCAGAACAGTATACTTTTGTAATTATTTTGGGGGTTCATTTTGATTAATTAAAAATCAAAACGACGTAGTTCTATGTTTTCAGATGTTTGGAGCCAATGGGAACACTTCTAAAACCCCAAAACCACCCCAAATTGGCCTATATAAACCCCCATTGACTTCTCATTTTGGGGGTGTCAAATGTAAGCTTTGAAAAGTTTTGGGAGAGAAAGTTGTAGAGATAAGGTTAAGATAGAGAGAGAAAAGAAACTTTCTTCTTTGATTTCAAAACAAAAGTGAGTTATACACTTTGTTTTTACTTCATTACTCCTATTTACTTCATATTCAATACACCCAACCACCATTTTAGTGAGCATTCAAGAGAGAGGAAGCTACTTCCATGTCCAATGTCATCACATATGAGTGAAACATCAAACTACAAGTCCAATATCACATTGATCATCATCTATTGCTTATTATTTACATGCTTGTTTATGCAATGTTCATCTCTTCTTACCTCATTTATTTTTTATTTCCTTTATTTACTTACTAGCTCATCATCATCTAGATGATGACATGAAGTTTGAGGTGAGTGAATCCTTATGGATAGTAGCTCTTGACCTCAAAAACATGTTTGATAGATGATGATTATAACTTCAATACCTCCAAGGTATCCTTGAAGTTCTATTCAAATGAAAATAAATCTCTCCAACAATCTTGGAGGTTCTTGGTGATGAGTTTGATGTTGGCATTTTAAGTGGTTATAACCTTCATTGAGTATTGAAAATGTGCTTTCAAAACTTCTATTTCAAAACCCCCTTCTTAAAACCCTCACTTTGATTTCAAGAGATAAACCTTGTTTTCCCAAAATCTTCAAAATAGTGAGTCAAAACAGTGAGTGATCTGAGTTCAAAGATTTCTCTAGAACTCAATACTCAATGTATGAATGCAAGGCCACTTGGAAAGTCTTCCTAACTCATTAGAGAACACCCATGATTTTTGGCTTGGCTTGGAAATACTTGAAAATGGTCTATTTGGACCCAATCATTCCTTCCAGACATTTTGCCTCTGCTGTCACAGCAGCTTGGTTGAATTTCAACTTATTTTTCAGAAAACGTTTCCAAAAGGGGTGATCCTAACTTATTTTTCCCTTAACATTCAATGTCTTAGTGAACTCTCTGTACAAAATGGGGCTCTAGATCACTTGTTTTCATTTTCTAAGATTTTTTGACATTTCAGTCGACAGTATGGACTCTGTTTCTGAGTGACCTCTATTGTTTATGTGATTTCTCCAATCTATGATAGTTATTAAATATTGGCTTTTTGGATTGTGTTCCAGAAACAATAAGGAAGATCTCCATAAAACATAATGCATTGAAAACATTCCTAACCCCTCTTTTCAATTTTTAAAAGATCATGTTACTATTCTGTCCACTATTCACAGAAAGCATACTTTTACTTTCCTCCTTTGATTTGATGCTTACATGCACTCCAAATTAGTTCATGTCTTAGGAAGTAGGTCATACTACATTTGTACATATCCCATAATGATTTCATTCATTCATTCATACACATTCTGGACTCCTAAGTCATTCTAGGAATCCATGAACACAAAGCACACTACAACCTTGGCACATTCTAGGTACATACATTGCATCCATGCAAAGATTTGGGACTTTTGTGAGTTCTAATCTAAGAAGATTATAAGGAATGAACTTGATCAATACGTTCATGTTTCCCTTGATCTAGCCTTCCTTTCTCATCCGTCCCGGGGATTGAAAAATCTTCTTTCCTCAAAGATTAACATGCATCATAATAGCTTGCTAAGTATATTTTGATTTCTTTGATTATTTGTTTCAATAACAATTCATGTCCCCCTTTAGATTAGGAAGTCTTGACTATTTGATATATGATTAGAGAATTTTTCCTAGGTTTATTTGTGTGGTCTTTTACTTTACATTGTATGATATTTGACTTAGATCTTATGGATGATATCTTATCTTTAGATCTTCCATTTAAAATTTTCTTATGTGATGTAATATACTATCATAGTATTAATTGTCGAACCATACATAGTATAAGATGATTATTTGGATGCTAATTGAGGCCCGTCGAAAGACGAGGCAAGTTGAGGGTGTTTTAGTCGCAACAAAGGCTCCTTCCTCTCTCGTACCAAAACTCCGAGCCAAGTTCTTTGGTTATGAAGGGCCGGTGCCCTTTATCCATTTGGGTGAGTCAAAATTAGGTTTCTTGGTTCCTTAAAGACCAAGTGGCGACTCTGTATTTGTTTTCAACGGACCTTTTCTCTCTCTTTTCAAAATCAAATTTCAAACAAAACTAGCAAGAGGTGGAATCCCGCGTGTCCACAGTCAGCTTCATTGAACCTAAAGCCCCTGGCTCATCTGTTCAAATGATCCCTTTTGCTGATACCCATGAATGTTGAACCTGTGTCGATGAAGCGATGGTGTTTGGGACTTTTGCTAGCAAAACAAATGAGGATGCTCTTTCAAAAAAAGAATAAGCAAGTCACCGTGACACTCCATTTGAGACCAAGCCAAGTCTAGTCGAGTCTGTCCTATGTTTTGAATCTATTTCAAGTTTAGTCTTGTTGTCGAGTCTGTCAGTCTTCAAGTTGTTATGAGTCTATGTCGAGTAATGTAATCCTTCTTCTTTTAATGAAATGAAATCTCATTGTTGTCTAATTTGATGTGTCTAGTCATCAATGCACGAATCATCGAACTGAAATATCACTTTTCAAATTACCATAGATATTGCTCTGTTAATGTTTTTTCTACAACAAAACAAAAAAGAATCCTAAAAGGTCAAAGTCGATTTCACGCTGACACCGATGAAGAGCTAAGAATTGAATAGTCTTACTTTAAGAATTTAAAGATGTTCTTGCCTCAATCTTGAAAAGACATGTTTGAAACGGACTTGGGGCTTGCCCAACACCCTTTTTCAACCATTTCAAAGCCTTAAGCCCAATCCAATGGAGAGCCATACAATCTGTCTATTGAAAGCAGTGCAGACTTAGTCCTTAATGGTAGCCAAACACTTTCAATGAGTTTTTTCTCCCCTTTCAAAACAAAAAAAAAACAAAACAAAACAATAAAAAGAGAAAATAGAGAGAAAACGAAAGAAAAGAAAAGCTCGCTAGGTTGAAAACCCGAAAGGGCACCTAGGCAAAAGTTAGAGCTGAAAAAGGTGTTGATTTCCAAGATCTGACCTTAGCCAGTCAAAATGATGGAGAAAATGAAAGGAAGAAAATTTTGGTGATACAGAGAATTGTACACTTCAAGGTACATCATGAGAACATGCCTACATCACATTTCAAAAGGCTCGGAATGAACACAAATAAATTCCGAGAACTGATATGCACATTATGGAATTCTGAAATTGTGATCAAAAGATCTCACAAGAATCAACTACATGAAAAGTAAAATTAACTGGCTAGGCGAAAGTGAAAAGGATCAATCCTCAGAAAGAAAAGAAAAGAAAAGAAAAGAAAGGGAGATCGAAACTGAATCCTTTTATTCAAGGCTACTACCACAAGTGAGCTAAGTTTAAACTTCTTTGACGATTTGGTTTGAAAAACCCTCAACCAATTTCTTTCAAGACTTTGGCCTGAACTACTCTTGGCCTGATTCCTACTTAGGGATACGTAGGCAACCGCATCGGTTCGGTCGGCATCATCATAATCAAACTAATTTCTTTCAAGACCTTGGCTTGAACTATGCTTGACCTGATTCCCACTCGGGGATACGTAGGCAACCGCATCGGTTCGGTCGACATCATCATAATCAAAACAATTTCTTTCAAGCCTTGCTTTGAACTACGCTCGACCTGATTCCCGCTCAGGGATCCGTAGGCAATCGTATCAGTTCAGTCATCCCACCTACCTAAAAATCACCCCTCCTTCTTTCAAGGTCCTGGCCTGAACTACGTTGGACCTGATCCCCGCTCGGGGGTACATAGGCAGACTTTCAAAAAGAAAAGAAGGATGGCTCGCTAGGTCGAAAATCCAAAAGGACGCCTAGGCAAAAATTAGAGCTAAATCCAAAGTGAGCAATAACAAAAGAGAGAAAAGGGTTCGCTAGGTCACCTCACTAGCGCCTAGGCAAAAGTTGTGAGCATTTGAGAGATTAAAGTCATAGTCCTTGCCTCAAGCCAGAAAATCACCTTCCACACTAGGGGAAAACTTTGGCTACCCGCCTCGTTTGCCTGAATTTTACTATCAACCCTTCATACAAGGGGCAAACTTCGGTCACCTACCTCGTTTGCCCAAAGCCTCCAATAAACCATCATTCCAAACTAGGGGCAAACTTTGGTCACCCACCTCGTTTGCCTATAAATTCCACTTCGTACACCTCAAACTAGGGGCAAACTCCATTTGCCTAACACGATCCCTTCACACTAAGGGCAAGTTTTCAAGTCACCAAGTTGTTTTGAAAATTTTGAAATAAAGCATCTTTTATTCTAAAAGCTAAGGCACTAATTCAAAAGCACTTCCTAGGAGAAGTAAAGAATTGATTAGATCAATAGGGATGAGTTTTCAAAAACCAAATTTATCAGCAAAGTACTATCATGAGCAGTACACCATTTATGACAGAGACACATTTAATTATGCTAATTTGGGCATTTCGTGCCATTACTTTTGTCGAGTCAATCCTTCTTTGGTTGAGTTAGTAATAATATAATTGAAACTGTATCAGAGTTCAAGGTTCATACAAACCAATTCAATTTTCCTTATCGTCGTTGTTGTTGTCAAGTCCATTTGTCCTAATGGTCTCAAATGTGTGGGTTTAAAATGATTACCAATTATAAAACCTGTGGATACAATCAGAAATTCCAAACACCATTATTGCACTTGTCAAGTCTACAACATGATATGAGTCCCAAGACCCTCGAGCATTGGGGATACCCCCAATCACAGTCACTTGTCTTCATAAATCAGTTCATAAGATACACTGGTTATCTTCTACCAGCTCCTCAGTAACTAAGCCAAAATTGTGTCACGAATGTTCTTCATCCCCAGCTGAATTACTCTATTCACAATGCAACCATTCTTTCCCCAGTCGAATCTTCTCATTCCCAACAGAGCTAGTTCATCTCTAGAAAGAGTGTCCTAAACAAATATGGTGTATCTCAGTCAAGACTACATCCTTTCCTCATAAGAAAGAGTTGTTCATCCCCAACAGATTCAATTTAATCCCCAGCAAGCATATCAATTCGTTAGTTCTTTCGATCACAGTTAGTCCAACCGTTGGTCCAATCCCTGACAGTCACAGTAATTCACTATCGACTCGTCATCCCGATTCGTACATCATCAGTTCAATCTATGACAGTCATAGTAGTTCACTGTTGACTCGTCATCTCAATTCATACATCATCAGATCAATCCATGACAGTCACAGTAGTTCACTGTCGACTTGTCATCCTGATTAGTACATCATCAGTCCTTCTGATCACGGTTAGGCCAACCGTTGATCCAATCCATGACAGTCACATTAGTTCACTGTTGACTCGTCATCTTGATTCGTGCATCGTCAGTCCAATTCATGAAAGTCATAGTAGTTCACTGTTGACTCATCATCTTGATTTATACATCGTCAGTCCTTCTGATCACAGTTAGTCTAGCCGTTGATCCAATCCATGACAGTCACAGTAGTTCACTGTTGACTCGTCATCTTGATTCATACATCGTCAGTCCAATCCATGAAACTCATAGTAGTTCACTATTAACTCATCATCTTGATTCGTACATCGTCAGTCCTTCTAATCACGGTTAGTCCAACCATTGATCCAATCCATGACAGTCACAGTAGTTCACTGTTGACTCGTCATCTTGATTCGTGCATCGTCAGTTCATTAATCATCATTAGTTCACCATAACTGTTATTCAAAATATGTCGTGTTCATCGTCCCCTCTAGATTGAGGCAAATCTGTTGTCATCAGCCTTCTAGATTGAGGCAAATGCTTCAGTGTCAGTCCTTTAATTTGAGGCAAAATCCTTCATTGTCAGCCCTCTAGATTGAGGCAAATCTGTTGTCATCAGCCTTTTGATTAAGGCAACTCCTTCGTTGTCAGCCCTCTAGATTGAGGCAAATCTGTTGTCATCAGCCCTCTAGATTGAGGCAAATCCTTTGTTGTCAACCCTCTAAATTGAGGCAAATCTTTTATTATAGACCCTTTGGATTAAGGTAGGACTTTCGCGTCCCCCAGTTATCTCGGACTACCTCGTTTACTCTTTCATATCTGGGATTGCCAAGTCCGTCAATCATCTTAGGGATTCCATGTCCATCATTAGTGCTTCCACGTCCGTCAATCATCTTGGAGGCCTGAATAGGTTTTTCGGACCGACCATTGCAAGATTTGATCAACCGTAAGAGATCGGAGTTGAATCCTGGTTCTCAGTCAAGAATTAAAATACTCCCTCCATCCCTTTTTTTGAGTCCTATATTCCATTTTAGGATGTCCCAAAATTAGTGTCCACTTTCCTAAATTGGTAGACAATTTTTACTTACTCTCCAAAACTACCCTTCCTTGAAATCTACACCAAGACAAAACTAAAAAAATTATTGTAAACTTTATATCTTATTAACATGATTTAGAGGATGTCTAGAGAGAGAAAGTCCACCCTCTCTCTAGAATTTTGATTCTTTTCATTTCAATGGATAAACATAAGGCTGTTAGAGTTATTGCTACCTCAAATCCTTCCTTTTCTTTAGCAATCAATGCAATCTCTCCTCCATCTACTGATGTTAATGCTCTACTTCCCTCTTATATTGCGGATCCTGAGTTATCTAAGGTTAATTCAAATATGATGTCTGCAAATCAAGACCAACATACTTTTCCTTCTTCCATTGTCAAAGAGGATCTGGTTTCACAGGTCATTACCACACAAGCTACTGAGATCCTAATTGCTACTTCAGATTCTATACCCTTCAATGCTACTGAGAGTGCTCTGAAGGGGGTTGAATCTACTGTTGCTACTGATAGTTCTATTGTAAGTGATCAAAAAGGGGCTAAATCTCCAGTTACTACTGATGATACGAGTGATAAGGTTTATGTTCAAAGTAAATCTAGATCAGATTCTGATAAAGAAGATGGAGATGAAGATGATTTGCCAATGGATCATCCAATTAAAGTGGGTTATGAGGCTTCTCTTATAATCAATTCCAAATTGGTGGATGAGAATACACTTCTTAGAACTCTTCTTGCTGAAATGAGAGAAAATCAGAAGGTGGATTTGGTTTCTCCTCCTAAGTATGGTCCCTCAAGTGGGGACAATGCTTACGCTGGTAGAACTCCTTTTCGAACAAATGGTAGTAGGAGAGGTAAGGGATTTTTTAGAGGAGGCACAAATTGGAGAGATACTCAGTTTGAAAAATTTAATATCTGTCAAGGTGCCCATCTTCCTGATGTTGCTTGCCCCCAAATTGGCGAAGTTTCTTCTGGGATTGAAAATTTCTCTAGAACTCGTAATGTTCATCCACAGACAAGTTTTGATCCTCCAAAACTGGCCTCCACTTCTTTCAAGGAGTCTGTGGCACGTGGGGACCCCAACGGTCATATTCTTTTTCCCTCTACTCCTTTACAGTCTGCTGCCAAGCACATGGCCCAATTCGCAAAACCCGGTGCCCTGTCTGCTCACGCCCTTTGTCCTTTGTCCACTGTTGTTGATACACGCGCGGTTGGGGGCAATATGGTCCATGCAGCTACCGAAACTACTGCTAACGCACATTCCGCATTTCCCGGTGATGTGTCGGCAGTTGCTAAAACTGATGTGCGACGCGTGGACCCTTCATCCCAGCTTCCACACGTTACCCAGGTTCTTCTAGCTGGTGCTAGCTCATCCACAGTTGTGGGGCCCACGAGTGGCTCGGCTCCTTCGATTTACCCGGCTCAAGCAGAGGCTGATGTTGGCAAGACTCACTCTAAGTCCTGGGCAGCTCTTGTTACTCCTCAAAACTCTTTAGGATTCAAGCTAAATTTTATCAAACCTCGCGAAGGACCACAAAGAAAACATCTAAGTATCCCCAAGGAGGTATTTGTTGATGGTAGCTTTGAGTGGACTAACACTCTGGTCGGTTATTTTATAGGGAAGAAATTGCATTTCTCTTACGTTAAGAACGCAACTAGCAGGTTATGGGGGAAACAGGGCCTGCATGACATGGTGGCCACGGATTCTGGCTTCTTTTTCTTTAAATTTAACACTGAAGAAGAGAGTATGGCTATTCTTGAAGGTGGCCCTTGGCATGTGAGTGGGCAGCCTATAATCCTGAGGAAATGGCAAACTGGGCTTACTCTATCTAAAGAGTCTATATCTACCATTCCAGTGTGGGTGCATATTTATAATATTCCTCTTGAACTATGGAATCCTGTAGGGCTAAGCTACATCGCAAGTGCTATCGAGAAACCATTACATGTTGCAAAAATTACTGCACAAGGTAGAAGAATCTCATATGCAAGGATTTGTATTGAGCTAAATGCAAATCAAGAACTCCTTAAAGAACTTATTATTGATTTTGAAGACCCAATTACTGGGGATATTGAGCCAATTTATCTTCCGGTCGATTACCAGTGGACTCCAATCCGTTGTGCCAAGTGTAATAGATTTGGGCATGATTGTGCTAAATTGCCGAAGGCACCAATCCCTGTCCTGAAAGCCACTACCACTACCCAGGAGCACGGAGATGGTGAGTGGAAAACCAAGGAAAAAGGTAAATTCATCAAGGAATTGGATCCTGCCTCTGATCATTCTGTTGGAATTAGTTCTGGGCAAAATTCAAAAATCTCGCACAAATCACCATTGAGTCCTAAGGAAATGGTCCAGGAACAAAATATGTTCTCTTCCTTAGTTGTTCCCACTAATGAAGACTATGATGCAAGTGACACTCAAGAAACAAGGGAGGATGATGGCAATCCTATCATTCAAAAAAGTTTTCCAGTTGAATCCACTGATGTGGAAGAATAATGCTACACACACAACCAAATGCACAACCAATTGCACAACACTGCTTAAAAATGTTGGACTGTGTGCTAAAAAGTCTGTACACACAAAATGATGTGCAGTGCGTGTACAAATTTTTTAGCACACAGTCCAACATTTTTAAGCAGTGTTGTGCAATTGGTTGTGCATTTGGTTGTGTGTGTAGCATTACTCGATGTGGAATTGCAAAACGTTATTGTTTGTTCTACCCCATTACAAATGGATGTTATTGAAACCAAAGATAGTCAAGATGTTCTGCCTTGTAAAGTCAATTCAGAACAAAAGTCTAAGGAGGAACTAGATGGCCCTATGGAACCTACCCTTGGGACTGAGGACTCAAGCTCAACATCCATTACTACACCACAAATTACACCCAGCCCTAGGAGCACTGATCCAGCTCAGGAACTTGACCCGGGTCAGAATTCTTCTAACTCATTCTTGTCTCCCATAGGTATGAAAACTTCTAATCACAATAGGGGGAATAAAAATAGTAACTCCTCTGGAAGAAGAAAAAAACCCCATAAACGTCTTTAAAAGTTTGGTGTCCTTTACATTCCTTTTTTGTAATGATTGTGTGTTGCTGGAACATAAGGGGTCTCAACCAACCCTATAGGCAAAATGAGGTTGCAAAATTTATCTATCTTCACAATATTGATGTGATTGGTATTGTTGAGACCAAAGTTAGACAATCCAATGAGGACTTAATCAAAAGAAAAAAATTTTAAAGACTGGAACCTTGTCACCAATAGCTCCCCGACCTCTGTTGGAAGAATCTGGGTTGCTTGGAATCCTGATAAAGTTCATGTTTCTATTTTGAAAACCACTTCCCAACTTATTCACACTATCATTGAAAGTGATGATAAAACTATATCCTTTGAGGCTTCTTTTTTTTTTATGGCTCTAATTTTGGGAATGAAAGGAAGGACCTCTGGACTTCCCTAAAATCAATTACAGTTGGTCCTAATTCTCCTAATCACATCATTTTGGGAGACTTTAATGTTGTTTTACAAACCTCTGAAATTTCTAATCCTGATGTTTGTTTGAATTCTGAGATCTCTGATTTCATCAAGCTGGTGGATCATTTTAATCTTTCTGACTTGAGATATTCTGGAGAATTCTTTACTTGGTGCAACAGGAGATTCGGTCGACTTGACTTTTCGCAAAGAAAATTAGATAGAGCCTTAGTTAATCAAGCTTGGCTTGATAACTTCCCTGATTCTTATACTCACTTTTATAAACCAGGTACTTCTGACCACTCCCCATTTATTACTTATGTGGATAAAATTGCTAGGAGAAAAGGTAGACCCTTTAAATTCTTTAATTTTTGGACCCAACTGGATCAATATCATGAAACTATCTCCCAAGCTTGGGGCAATAGAGTGAGTGGTTCTGCCCAGTTTCAAGTCTGTCATAAACTTAGATTTGTTAAACGTGACTTAAAGAAATTTAGTAGACTTATTACTGGGAATGAAAAACTTAATGCTGACAAAGCTAGGGAAGAATTAGAGAATGTCCATTCTGAGCTTCTCCAAAACCCTCATGACATTAATCTAATTTCAAAACAAAAAAATGTGCATGAAAAACTTCCTTGATTCTACTTGGATTGAGGAAGAAACACTCAAACAAAAATCAAGATTACAGTGGCTGGAATGCGGAGATAAAAATTCCAGATATTTCTTTCAATCTATCAAAGGTAGGAGAAACAGAAAAAGAATTTTCAAGTTGGAAAAACCTGATGGACAATTTACTTGTAATATTGAGGAAGCAAAGGTTGAAGCTCTTAGATACTTTCAAGATCTTCTTGGCTCTCCTGCTAGAAACCACTACCCAGGGATGGATTTTCTTCGGGCTTTTATTCACAAAAAAATTCCTGAAATTTTTTTACTTAATCTTGATAGGATACCCACTCCATTAGAGATTAAAGAGAGTTTCTTCTCTTTGCATGATAACAAAGCTCCGGGGCCTGATGGTTTTAATGCCCATTTCTTCAAAAACTCATGGGCCACCGTTGGCCCTGAAATCACTGCTGCTATTACATAATTTTTTACAACTGGTGAATTGCTTAAGGAATCTAATGCCACTATCATTGCTTTGATCCCTAAAGTCCCTAACCCATCAAAAATGGGGGATTTTAGGCCTATCTCTTGTTGTAATACTGTCTACAAGTGTATTTCTAAAATTTTAGCTAATAGACTTCAGAAGGTTCTCCCCTCTTTCATTGATCGAGCTCAATCTGCTTTCATTAAAGGGAGAAGGATTTGTGATAATGTTTTGCTTGCTCAGGACCTGTTACGAGATTATCATAAAAGTAGTGGTAAACCTAGGGCTACAGCTAAAGTTGACCTCATGAAAGCCTATGATAATGTTAATTGGACTTTTCTTTTTGATCTTCTTGATATTATGGGGTTTCCCCCTAGGATTAGGATTTGGATCCAAGCTTGTGTTTCTACTCCAAGGTATTCCATTAATTTCAATGGAGAATCCGTTGGGTATTTTGAAGGAGCTAAAGGGCTTAGACAGGGTGATCCCCTTTCTCCCTACTTGTTTGTCATTGTTATGGATGCTTTTAGCCAATTACTACATTTTAATATTCATAGTGGCCCTTTCTCTTTCCATTGGAAATGTGACAAACTGAAAATTTCACATCTCTGTTTTGTGGATGACCTTATAATTCTTTTAAACGGAGATGTGAACTCGGCTAAACTTGTTAGACAAACCTTGAATCAATTTTATGAGGTATCTGGCCTTCAAGCTAATAACTCTAAAAGCTGTATTTTTTTCTCTGGGATTGATGATAGTCTGGCTCTCGAGTTACTTAGTGAACTCCAATTTACTAAGGGAAATCTTCCCTTAAAATATTTGGGTGTCCCCTTAATAACTACTAAATTGAGAAAACACCATTGTGAAGAACTTGTCACCAAAATTTGTTCTAGGATTAACTCCTGGAAATCCAAATACCTATCCTTTGCTGGTAGGACCCAACTTATTCACTCTGTATTATCTGGCATTCATCTTTATTGGTCTGGGATGTTTATTCTTCCTAAAGGTGTTCTTAAGCAGGTGGAACAAGCTATGAGGAGATTTCTTTGGAGTGGTTCTACTGAGAAAGCTCATGGATCCAAAGTGGCTTGGGTAGATGTCTGCAGACCTAAACAAGAGGGAGGCCTCGGGTCTAAGGACATTTTCATTACTAATACTGTGCTTAATTTAAAACATATAGGGAGCCTTCTTGATCCAACTAACAATTCTCTTTGGAAAAATTGGGTATACATGCACATGATTAAAACCAAAAGCTTTTGGGAGGTGAAAGCCCCCGGACAATGCTCTTGGTATTGGAGAAAGCTCTTGAAGCTTAGAAATATTGCTAGACCTTTACTTAGGCATAAAATAGGAAATGGTTTACATACTTCCCTTTGGTTTGATAATTGGCTCCCTTGTGGGCCATTGTTTGAGAAGTACACTAGCCGAATTGGCTATGATGCTGCTATAGCTTCTAATGCTAAAGTAGCAACGATTATATCTCATCTTGATTGGAATTGGCCCACCTCAAATTCCATAGGCCTTAATGAAGTTAGAGATACTTTGTCCAATTTTTATAAACCTACTGGTTTTCTTGATAAAATTGAATGGACAACCTCTCCAAATGGTAAATTTAATTTTTCCCATGTTTGGAACCATATTAGTGTTGGAAAAACCGGTTTAAGTTCTAAGTTTAAACGCGCAGCGGAAAAATCAAGTTATAAAACTTAATTGGCATGCCCGGATCTACTACCCATCAACTCTATAGATGCGCACAAGAGGGGACAAGAATTATACCTTACTGTCTTGAACCCAATTCTGAAATCTCTGACTTCCAGCAGCCTCCACTAGATGGTCTTCACTCTTATGACTCCTATGGATGCTCGCAGGAAGGGCTAGGGTTGGTGGGAACCCTAATGGAGAGGATACAGAAGGTTTTGGGGCTCCAAAACAGTTTCTGCAGCTTCTGACGTTCAAAACGACGAACCACTTTTTAAGAACGCAGCTGCCCTATTTATAGATTCCCAGAACCGACCTAGCTCTCGAGCGATCGAAGTGGCTTCGATCGATCGACCATTAGATCGTTCGAACCATCTTCAATCGATCGAACCTGCCTAGACTTCAATCGATCGAGACAACTTCGATCGATCGAACTTGTCTTGACATCATCCTCATTTGCCTTCCCAAGCATCCTAGCGGAGCTAAGAGTGGGACCTCCTAGGCTCTTTATTGTTGGCTCAGATCAGTTGATTAACTCCCATGACCAAACTCTTTGATCAGCAAATTAATCGACTGATCAGTTAACGTTTACTCCACTATAAAACGATAACTGAACTCCAACGTAAAAGAACATATCCGAAGCGATAACTAGACTTGTATGTTGTACTAATGTCCCTCTACCGTCAGCATTCGCAATCATATTTAGGTAGTCGGATAAACAGTTACTGTCAACCTGAATCATGATTACTTCTTATAATCCTTGAGTCCCATTCACATCTCATGATTACCAAACATGTTGATAACTCTTATCAACAAGACTGCAGTACTCAGTAATCGACTTGGTGACATTCTCAAGGGAATGCTTACTCTGAAACAGAGGGTAGATTCTGTCTTGACAATATATGTTCACAACCCTATGAATATGACATACCCAAGATACCCAGGTGTTGATCTTCTATAGACCTCACTGATTGGTAAGTCAAAGTAGTCATATCCACAGTCTGTGTTCATAATCGTCTCAAGATTGAGAACACGTACCTTACACAAGTTATGAGTTCCTATCGACTGATTGACAGCCTTGAGCGTCAATAGGAAACTCAGGTCCGTCAATGCACTATAAGCACTAGCATATTAACTAAGAGTTACACTCTAGTGATTTGAGATTGATCACTCCATCCAATGGTAGTTAATCATGCTACAGTGTAAACCTGATGAGATATCCTAGTCTCAACATCCACTGTGACATGTTCTAAGTAACAAAGAATAGCAATTCGTATCTCACTTGTATGTATCTCATACATACACGAATTACTTACTATGATACTTAAGGATAACAATCATCTCATGAAAGAAACATACATAACAAAATGTAAAGCTGATATCCATATATAAAAATGTCAATGTCTCCTATATAAAGTAATGGTTTGAGGGCACAAACCCAACAAACTCCCACTTGCACTCACAACCATACAGGATTACATCTGAGACCTAGACTATCTAGATGACGATCAAAGACCTTCTGTGGTAAGGCCTTTGTAAACGGATCAGCAAGATTGTCAGCGGTGGCAATCTTGGTGACAGTCACATCTCCACGTTGAACAATATCTCAGATAAGATGATATTTCCGCACTACGTGCTTTCCCTTTCCGTGGTTTCTTGGCTCCTTGGACTGAGCCACTGCCCCACTATTATCACAATAAAGCGTAATAGGTGACAGCGACGCTGGTACCACCTCGAGCTCCATAAGGAACTTCTTGAGCCAAACAGCTTCCTTTGCGGCTTCACAAGCAGCCACATACTCAGCTTCTGTAGTTGAGTCTGCAATGCATTTATGCTTAATGCTCCTCCAACTGACAGCACCACCTCCCAAGGTAAAGAGATGACCGGACGTCGACTTCCTCGAATCTTTATCTAACATAAAGTCCGAGTCAGTGTATCCTACTGGAATTAACTCACTACCACTATACATAAGCATGTAATCTTTAGTCCTTCTCAAGTACTTAAGAATGTGCTTGACGGCTGTCCAGTGCTCTGGACCTGGATTCGACTGATATCTGCTAACCATGCCAACAGCAAAACAAATATCTGGTCTAGTGCATAACATTGCATACATAAGACTTCCCACTGCTGAAGCATAGGGAACTCCTATCATGCGATTCCTCTCCTCCTGTGTCTTTGGACACTGGTCCTTTGAGAACGCTAAACCATGCCTGAAAGGTAACAAACCTTTCTTCGAATTATCCATTGAAAACTTAGTTAGCACCTTATCGATATAACCAGCTTGAGACAATCCCATTATCTTTCGCTTGCGATCCCGAAAGAGCTTTATCCCAAGATTATAGCTCGCCTCTCCTAGATCCTTCATATCGAAAGTACTAGCTAGCCAAACCTTGACCGTTGACAATGCCGCTACATCATTCCCAATGAGTAGAATATCGTCAACGTAAAGCACAAGAAAGGCCATCACTTTCCCTTCACACTTCTTGTATACACAAGGTTCATCCAGATTCTGTATGAAACCAAACGACTTGACCACTTGGTCAAATCGGATGTTCCAACTCCTGGATGCCTGCTTAAGCCCATAAATGGACTTTTGCAGCTTGCATACCAAGTTACCTTTCCGACCAGCTATGAACCCTTCTGGTTGTTGCATATAGATGTCCTCCTCAAGATTGTCATTCAAGAATGCAGTCTTGACGTCCATCTGCCAGATTTCATAATCTAGGCATGCAGCAATGGATAAGAGTATTCTGATGGACTTGAGCATGGCTACCGGCGAGAAGGTTTCCTCATAGTCAATGCCCTCCTTCTGAGTATAACCTTTCGCTACAAGCCTAGCCTTAAAGGTCTCAACCTTTCCATCAGATGCTCTTTTCCTCTTGTAGACCCACTTACAACCAATGGGTTTAATATTGGCTGGAAGTTCTACAAGATCCCAGACCTGATTAGAATCCATAGATTCTAATTCAGCCTTCATAGCTTTAGCCCAATGTTCTGAATCAACATCAGTCATTGCCTCTTCGTATGTGGCATGATCAGATTCAGATTCTATGGAGACAGCTTCAAAAACTTCTCCTAAGAACATGTATCTATCAGGCTGGCTGATAATCCTCCCACTACGACGAGGTACCGGTGCGGAAATGGGTGAAGAAGTGGTATTTTCTTGATTTATATCGTTATCAACTACGGGTTGGACTGAGGGCTCTCCTTCTATCTCTCTAAGATCTATCCTTCCCTTAGGTTTATGGTTCATGATATAGTCATCCTCCAAGAAAACAGCATTCGTACAAACACTTTCTGCTCTCTTGGATCATAAAAATACCATCCATAAGTACCCTTTGGATACCCTACGAAGTAACATACTTCCGATCTAGAATCTAACTTGCTCATCTTTCCTTTCAGCACATGTGCCGGACACCCCCATATCCGGAGATGTTGCAAAGAAGGCTTGCGCCCAATCCACATCTCTCGTGGTGTCCTGGGAACAGATTTGCTTGGTACTAGATTTAGTATGTACGCAGCGGTTTCCAAAGCATAACCCCAAAGGAATAATGGCAACTCCGAGTAACTCATCATCGACCTAGTCATGTCTAAAAGAGTCCGATTCCTTCTCTCCGCTACACCGTTCTGCTGAGGCGTACCAGGTGCAGTCAACTGTGACAGAATCCCATTCTGTACGAGGTGATCAATAAACTCATTAGAGAGGTACTCGCTACCTCGATCAGATCGAATGGCCTTGATATGTGTGCCCAATTGCTTCTCCACTTCAGCCCTAAACTCTTTGAACTTTTCAAAGGCTTCAAACTTGTGCTGCATTAGGTACACATATCCATACCTGGAGTGGTCATCGGTAAATGTTATGAAATACTCATAACCACCCCTTGCTCTAATATTTATTGGTCCACACACATCAATATGAACTAATTCCAACAATGCATTGGTCCTATTGCCCTTTGCGGGAAAGGGCCTTTTGGTCATCTTACCCTCTAAACAAGACTCACAGACTTCCATTGGTTCGAGAACCAAATCGCCTAAGATCCCTTCTTTGACTAGTCTGCCAATCCTATTTAGATTGATATGGCCAAGCCTCATGTGCCAAAGCCTTATTTTTTTTTTTTTTCGGAAAAAGGTAAATATATTCCAAAAAATGATGTACAAATGTACAAGGGGCATACCCCAAGATATATCAAGAAGCGCAGCATGAGGACTTGTGGCAAAGAGGCCACAAAGAAGAAAAAGATAGGCTACAAGGGCCTACCCAAGGAGACTCCAAAAAGCACAGTATGAGGACTAGAGACACACAAAGACTCTAACTAATTGACAATAAAATAGAAAATAACAAATAACAAAGGTCAAAACATCAATACAAACAGTGAAATTTACAAGCAACCACCCTCTCATGTCCAGTCTCTAGCAAAAACCTCAAGTTGGGGGTCTTGTTTCCATTTGATCCTAATTTGAATGTTGATTTGAGAAACCATATTATGGAGCAGTTGTTCTTGTGTCATGAAAGAGCCTTTAAATGTCCTTTTATTTCTTTCCCTCCATAATCCATAAACAGCTACACCAAGGCAGATCATAGGGATAGCCTGTTGAATTTTCTTGCCCTTCCAGTTTTGCGCCATCCATTGAACAGTTGTATTCCAATTTGTCCTATTCCAAGTAAGATGACATCTTTGCATTAAATCCTGCCAAATGGGAGAAGCGTAGGCACATTCAAAAAATAAATGGTTATGAGTTTCCATATGACAGTTACAAAACACACAAGCAAGGGGCCCCTGGGTATAGGCATAAATCCTATCGTGGGTAGCGAGTCTATTTTGTACAGCAATCCAAAGGATAAAGTTCTGTCTAGGTGTACACCCTGAGTACCAAACAATTTTGTGCCAATGTGCCACAGGGGCCACCTCTCTAAAGTGGTCCCAGACATGAGAAAAATTAAATCCTCTAGAAGGAGAAGTGGTCCATGAGATACTATCTAACCTTCCAGAAGGTTTATACAGATTAGATAATAAACATCTAACTTCATTTAGCCCAATGGAATTAGATGATGGCCAGTTCCAATCATTATTTCTAATAATCGTTGCCACTTTAGCTCGGGGCTCAATGGCAGCATCATAAGCAATCCTAGGTGTATATTTCTCAAACAGAGGACCAATGGGAAGCCAATTATCAAACCAGAGCGACGTATGTTTACCATCACCAATCTTATGAATCAGGATGGGTTTCACGAACTCCCTCAGCTTTAATAATTTTCTCCAATACCAGGAGCATTGGCTTGGAGCTTTGATTTCCCAAAAGCTTTTACATTTAATCATATACATGTGCACCCATTCTTTCCATAATGACTTATTTTTAGGGTCAAGAATATTACCAATGTGCTTTAAGTTTAGGAGAGTATTAGTTAGGAAAATATCTTTAAACCCCAAACCACCTTCCTTTTTGGGTTTGCAAACCTTATCCCAAGCTATTTTCGCCCCATGTCTCTTCTCAATGGTCCCAGACCAAAGAAATCTTCGTAGGGCTTGGTCCACCTGCTTTAGAACTCCTTTGGGAAGGATGAACATCCCTGACCAATATTGCTGGATACCAACTAACACGGATTGTATAAGCTGAGCCCTTCCTGCAAAGGATAAGAATTTAGATTTCCAAGAGGTAATTCTAGAGCATATTTTGTTGACCAACTCATTGCAATGGCATTTTTTCAATTTGGTTGTAATCAGAGGGACCCCAAGATATCTCATAGGAAGGGATCCGATGGTAAATTGGATTTCCCTCAAAATATCAGTAACCAACTGGTCATCAATCCCAGAAAAGAAAACACAACTTTTAGCATTGTTGGCTTGGAGACCTGAAAAATCATAGAATTGATTAAGAGTGTTCCGAACCAATTTAGCAGATTCAATATCACCATTCAAGAAAATAATAAGATCGTCAGCAAAGCATAGGTGAGAAATTCTAATTTTCTCACATTTCCAATGATAGGTGAATTTACTATTCTGAATATTGTGGTGGAGAAGTTGGCTAAAAGCCTCCATAACAAGAACAAATAGATAAGGGAAAATAGGGTCACCTTGTCTCAACCCTCTAGCACCATCAAAGTAACCAATAGACTCCCCATTGAAGTTAATGGAAAATCTAGGGGAAGTAACACAAGCAAAGATCCATTTTTTTAGATTAGGAGGAACACCAATGGTATCAAGAAGGTCAAACAAAAAGTTCCAACTAACACTATCATATGCTTTCATTAGATCAACTTTGGCAGCAATTCTAGGTTTGCCTCCAACTTTGTGATAGTCTCTAAGAAGATCTTGGGCAAGTAAGACGTTATCACTAATTTTCCTACCCTTAACGAAAGCAGATTGTGCTTGATCAATGATGGTAGGGAGAAAATTTTGGAGTCTATTTGCAATAATTTTAGAGATACATTTGTAAATAGTATTACAGCAAGATATGGGTCTAAAGTCCCCCATTTTGGAAGGATTAGGTACTTTTGGGATCAGAGCTATAATAGTAGTGTTGGACTCTCTAAGCATTTCTCCCGAAATAAAAAATTCTTGAATAGCTTTCGTAACATCAGCTCCAACAGTTGACCAAGACTGTTTAAAGAAAAAGGCATTAAAACCATCAGGACCAGGAGCTTTGTTGTCATGCAAACTGAAAATTGTGTTCTTAATCTCATCAGGGTTAGGAATTCTATCAAGGTCTTCCAAAAGATTTTCTGGAATTCTTTTATAGATGATCTCTCTCAGGGCAGCAACCCCAGGATACCGGTTATTCGCAGGAGTGCCAAGTAATTCTTTAAAATGCCTAACAGCTTCTAATTTAGCTTCCTCGATATTCCGAGTAAAGGAGCCATCAGGCTTTTCAAGTTTGAAAATCCTTTTAAAATTTTTCCTACTTTTAATATGTTGGAAAAAGTATCTCGAGTTTTTGTCTCCAGCTTTTAACCATTGCACTCTAGATTTCTGCAACAGGGTTTCTTCCTCAATCCAAATAGATTTTAAAAAATCATCCCTACATTGTTTTTGTTTGGAAATGAGGGAAGGACAAGTGGGCTTTTTAAGTAGTTCAGATTGGACTACTTTAAGATCAGCCCTGGCTTTATCAGCCAGCAATTTTTCTTTCCCAATAAAACTCTTGCTAAGGTTTTTCAAAGCTTGCTTAACCATTCTAAGTTTGTGACACACTTGATACTGAGCTGTGCCATTCACATAAGTATCCCAAGCATTGGTAACAGTAGAAATGTAAGGATCAAGTTTAGTCCAGAAATTAAAAAATTTAAAAGACCGTCCCTTCCTTCTAACTATAATATCAAGATAGAGAACAAGGGGGGAGTGGTCAGAAACACTAGGTTCTTGGAAGTGACCATAAGAGTCCGGAAAATTGTCCAACCAGGTCTGATTAACCAGAGCTCTATCCAATTTCCTTTGTGTATAATCAGGTCTCCCATATCTTCTGTTACTCCAGGTAAAGAACTCACCCAAGTATCTTAAATCGATCAAACAAAGGGCATTAATCATATTACTAAAATCAGTTATATCAGAGTTAATTCCAAAATTGGGCTCAGATACCTCGTTGGTGTTTAACACCACATTAAAATCACCAAGTATAACATGATTAATATTAGGATTAAAATAAGATATAAGTTCAGCCCATAATGGTTTTCTTTCTTGGCCTGTATTAAAACCATAGACGAAAGATGCCTCAAACTGAGAGCTGTGGTCATCATTCTCAATGAGAACGTGAATAAGTTGGGGAGAAATGTGCAGGACAGACAAGTTGATCTTGTCAGGGTTCCATCCCACCCAAATCCTCCCAGCAGATCCTAAATTACTATTTGAGACATAGTTCCAATGTTTAAAAATTTTTTGTTTGATTTTATCCTCATTTGTGAGTTTGACTTTAGTTTCAACAAGGCCAAGCACATCAATACTATTTGCATGAATAAATTTAACAACCTCGGATTGTTTAAAGGGTTGGTTGAGACCCCTAATGTTCCAACAGCTTATAATCATTAAAAACGATGGTGGGATTTTTTCCTCCTACCTGACGAACCAGAGTGCTTATTCCTCTTATTGTGAGAATTACTTGAGCTGTGAGGATGGGGATTAGGAGTTGAGAAAGTTGAGCTATCTTTCCCATTGATGTGTTGTCCCTCATCATCTGTTTGTGAGTCCTGGCTATCATTTGCATCAGGTATGTTTGGATCATGGGCATTGGGTGCTTGTCCTGTTGGAAAATTAGTCACAGTAATAATAGATTCCAAAATGTTAAGAGGAGGACCTGTGGAAATTGACTCAGAACTCTTGGGACTAGAAAGAAGAGGATCAGCAATCCCAGAAGCTGAAGATTTCTGAGCACTGGGACAAGTAATATCTGCATCTGTACTACACACAATTGGATCCTTCATGATCAAGTTAGTAATAGTATCAACTGGAGTCTCCGTATCAGCAGGTTTGTCCAAAGTGGCAAACAATTTTGTATGAGTAACTGTTGTTTCTTTATCCTTAGCTTCAGAACTTGAGGATGCATGATTATAACAATCTTCAGGCTTATGAGGAATTGAGCATGTTTCAGCAGCATGAATTATTTTCCCCTTTCCTTTAACTTTCCAATCAGTATCCTTCTCAGAAGGATGGAGAAGATTTTCCTTTGAGTTTTGAGCCTTAAATTTAGAGCAATCATGTCCAAATCTTTTGCATTTAGCACATCGAATAGGAGTCCACTGATATTCAACTTTGAGGAAAATTTGTTCCTTGTCGCCACTAATTGGGTCAGCATACTCCATAATAATTTCCTTTAGAAGCTCATCCCTAGCATTTAACTCAATGCATATACGTGCATAAGAAATCCTCCTGCATCCAGCTGTTTCTCTAGCAACATGCAAAGGCCTCCCTATAGCACTTGCAATATAACTAAGCCCAAGTGGATTCCAATATTCAAGTGGGATGTTATAGATGTGTACCCACACTGGGATAGTAGAAATGGATTCCCTAGAGAGAGTAAGGCCAGGATGCCAACTACGTAGGATAATTGGCTGGCCAGCTACATGCCAGGGACCTCCTTCCAGGATAGATAAGCATTCATCCTCACTATTGAACTTAAAGAAAAAAAAATCCTGAATCTGTTGCAATCATATCATTGAGGCCCATTTTGCTCCAGAGCCTAGAAGTTGCATTCTTGACCAGTGTATAAGGAAGCTTGTTTCCAATAAAATATCCCACAAGGGTGTTCTTCCAGTTTTGGCTGCCTTCTTCAATAATTTCTTGGGGCATATGAACAACCTTACGATCCTCTTCATCTTTAGGCTTAAAATAAGTGAGGTTAAAACCAGAAGATGTCTTTTTAGTAACCAGAGAAGCCCATGATTGTTTACCAGATGAAACTGCTAAATTTTTTGTAGCTTGTAGAGATGTAACCATAGGCACGTTGGTCAAGGGAGAAATACCGTCAGCTGAAGGTTCTTTTCTTTTAGATGGTATAGTTACCATTGAGTTATTAAGTTCCAAGCAAGAATCTTTAGAAATATTGGGAGTAATCACATACAAACCATTTGATTTAACACCAGAACATATAAAAGAACTATTTCTTTTAATCACAACTTCAGTTCCAAAATGAAAAGAATAACCATTATTCGATAAATTAGAAACTGAAATTAAATTACGTCTCATTAAAGGGACGTAAAATACATCTGATAAAATCAAAACTTTATTGTCTAGAAATTCTAAAACTACGACTCCTATAGCAACCGCTAGAACCTAGAGTAAGTACGATTTCCCCATCACTGCACCTCCTGGTTGATCTGAACCCCTGCAATGAATTACAGATATGGTTAGTCGCACCAGAATCAATGCACCAAGTGTTTGAAGTATCCGTTATAAAACTTACTTCAATCACATGTGATTCAATCATACCTTTTTTTTCGGGAAATGGTGAATCAATAAAAGAAAAGCCAAACGGCACTATACAAAGATACAAGGGGCATACCCCAGGATATACAATGGGCTCAAAAAAAAAAAAAATAAATAAATAAATAAATAAACCTTGAACTCTTATAGCTAAGAATTCTGGACAGTTCCTCTTCCAGTGGCCCTTCTCACCGCATTGGAAACACTTTCCTTTGCCTTGGCCACCCACCTTCCCTTTGCCCTTACCTTTTCCCTTAGATTTTGCAATCTTAGGGACTGGTCCAACACTTGAACCACCAGTGCTAGCTTTCTTCTTCCCTTTCTTTCCTTTCGGCACAGATCGGGAGGAGGAAGCGCTTTTCTCAATGTTCAAAACGTTGACCCCAGGTTTGATCACCCCTTCCGCTGCCAAAAGAGAACTCATTAATTCGCTCATTGAAAAATTCATTTGATTAATATTATAGTTAAGTTTAAATTGAGCGAATGAAGGCGACAGCGAATTAAGGATCATATCAACTTGGGTCTGTGCATCGATGTTGGCACCTAGGGTCTCCAGCTCGTTTAAATAACTAATCATTTTTAAAATATGTTCCTTGACTGGAGTCCCTTCTGACATCTTTGCACTCATTATCTTTTGTATGGCTTGTGCCTGGCAGGCCTGCCATGCTCCCCAAACATCTTTTTCAGGGATGTGATAATGTCACTGGCAGAATCATTCGATTGGAATTGGTGTTGCAACACACCAGCCATTGAGGCCAGAATATAGCAACAAGCCATTCCATTCGACTTCTTCCATTTGTCGAACTCGCATCTGGCAGCTGCCGAAGCATTTGCCGCGGGTTCTTCGGGGCATGGGGTGGTGAGGACATATATGTGATCCTCCGCAGTTAACACGATGTCAAGGTTACGTTTCCATTCAGTGTAGTTGTTTCCAGTTAACTTGTTTTGAGTGAGTATGGTGGCAAGTGGACTAAATGCAGATCCAGACATTATGATTACTGAAAATCAAACAAACAAAATAAATATGGATATCAGGATTTGACAGTTTGAAATAAAAGAATCCTTAAAACTCTTATTTTAAAACAAAGTCGCCGGAATATCGAAACAAAAGAATAAAGCCTCCGTGTGGAGGTCAATTTTCTATTTTTCGATTAATCAAGACTTGTCCGCTATGCAACTCTTGCAAAAACAAGTTATGACTCCCGATCCCTTTTGATCTCTAAGTTTCTGAACAATGCCCCGTGTGGGATCCCTTATCCATAGCTTAGCTAGTGTGTACCATTAACTAGGATCCAATCACAACCGTCTCAAGTAGCGCCTCCGTGTGGTGGTCACCCTCTAACACGTCTGATTGATCCTATCATAAGAAGTTCACATCTAGTAACCAATGAGTAATGCACCCTCCGTATGGAATGATCACCCCTGACGAGGTGACACAGAATGCACCACTCATCTTACAGTGAACCGTTAATGGAAGATCGTGGGTGTAATTAATAAGACCCTCTTCCACTAGATTTAGTAAAAAGGATTTTGCTTTTTGAGAAAATCTGTTTCTACACACTTCCCATAAACATCTAATGTTTACTAATGTGTTGAAAACGGTTTTTGAATTTTATTTTAGAAAACTTGTTTTGCGTGCATGCAACAATGTATTATACGCCAATCACAAACCAAGCACATAAAACAAAAACTAAAATGAAATATAGGCATTCAAACAATGCCTCTATCTCCCATGGCTCTATCTCTATAGAACCTCCTTTTGGTTTGATCGCCTCTAGCTCCATCTTCATGGACAACGGCACCTTGCTCCATCTTCATGGATTTTCTAATTCTATTACATTTGTCCTATGCTTCTTTCAAAGTTTACAATTTATCTAGAAATAGAAATAACAACAAAATAAAAGGCTACGGAAACCGGTGCGACTTTCCTTTTCGTAGGATTGAAGTCGCAGCGCCCTTTACATATGCCTTAAAACCAAACCAAACTTAAATTACAACATGCACCAATCTCAAACAATTTAAATACAAATATTCAAATGATTTGGTGCCATGGGAGATAGCGACTAATCTAGCTGCAAAAGGGTTAGTCGTACACGCATCCATACATACATAACAAATATATGTAACTGTTGAAACACTTAATTGATTCACACAGTATATAAACTATTTACATACTGAATTAGAACTTAAAACAGCATCTTACTTCTCTGTCATAGTTCGATCGATCGAAGACCGTTCGATCGCTCGAACCTTCGATCGATTGAACACTGTTCAATCGCTTGAACATTCTGTTTCACAGAAAGATTTGAAAATTTTACAGAATATTTTAAAATTAAAGTTTTTAATTTCGAAACACTTTAAAACTGTGAAACAGAGAACCTGACAAAGAATCTATCTCGATCGATCGAACGTTATTCGGTCGATCGAATACCAGAAGGTTTTGATCGATCGAAGACTGTTCGATCGCTTGAGAACAGATGTTCGATCGATCGAAATATGTTCGATCGATCGAATCCTCCTTGCATCCTATGCAATCACAGATTTGTATACTGCTGCGATAACACTGCAGAAACAGATCTGTGACGATGCAGTTTCGAAAACAGTTCTAAAATCAACATGCAAACCAAAATAGTGTTCCAAAAACGCATCTATAGATCCAAACGAGCGTGGCTCTGATACCAATTGTTGGAAAACCGGTTTAAGTTCTAAGTTTAAACGCGCAGCGGAAAAATCAAGTTATAAAACTTAATTGGCATGCCCGGATCTACTACCCATCAACTCTATAGATGCGCACAAGAGGGGACAAGAATTATACCTTACTGTCTTGAACCCAATTCTGAAATCTCTGACTTCCACTAGATGGTCTTCACTCTTATGACTCCTATGGATGCTTGCAGGAAGGGCTAGGGTTGGTGGGAACCCTAATGGAGAGGATATAGAAGGTTTTGGGGCTCCAAAATAGTTTCTGCAGCTTCTGACGTTCAAAACGACGAACCACTTTTTAAGAACGCAGCTGCCGTATTTATAGATTCCCAGAACCGACCTAGCTCTCAAGCGATCGAAGCGGCTTCGATCGATCGACCATTAGATCGATCGAACCATCTTCAATCGATCGAACCTGCCTAGACTTCAATCGATCGAGACAACTTCGATCGATCGAACCTGTCTTGACATCATCCTCATTTGCCTTTCTAAGCATCCTAGCGGAGCTAAAAGTGGGACCTCCTAGGCCCTTTATTGTTGGCTCAGATCAGTTGATTAACTCCCATGACCAAACTCTTTGATCAGCAAATTAATCGACTGATCAGTTAACGTTTACTCCACTATAAAACGATAACTGAACTCCAACGTAAAAGAACATATCCGAAACGATAACTAGACTTGTATGTTGTACTAATGTCCCTCTACCGTCAGCATTCGCAATCATATTCAGGTAGTCGGATAAACAGTTAATGTCAACCTGAATCATGATTACTTCTTATAATCCTTGAGTCCCATTCACCTCTCATGATTACCAAACATGTTGATAACTCTTATCAACAAGACTGCAGTACTCAGTAATCGACTTGGTGACATTCTCAAGGGAATGCTTACTCTGAAACAGAGGGTAGATTCTGTCTTGACAATATATGTTCACAACCCTATGAATATGACATACCCAAGATACCCAGGTGTTGATCTTCTATAGACCTCACTGATTGGTAAGACAAAGTAATCATATCCACAGTCTGTGTTCATAATCGTCTCAAGATTGAGAACACGTACCTTACACAAGTTATGAGTTCCTATCGACTGATTGACAGCCTTGAGCGTCAATAGGAAACTCAGGTCCGTCAATGCACTATAAGCACTAGCATATTAACTAAGAGTTACACTCTAGTGATTTAAGATTGATCACTCCATCCAATGGTAGTTAATCATGCTACAGTGTAAACCTGATGAGATATCCTAGTCTCAACATCCACTGTGACATGTTCTAAGTAACAAAGAATAGCAATTCGTATCTCACTTGTATGTATCTCATACATACACAAATTACTTACTATGATACTTAAGGATAACAATCATCTCATGAAAAAAACATACATAACAAAATGTAAAGCTGACATCCATATATTTTTTTTTTTTTCGGAAAACGGTAAATATATTCCAAAAAAGGGCTGTACAAAAGTACAAGGGGCATACCCCAGGATATACAGTAAAGCACAAAGCATAAGGACAAGTGGCAAGATCAAACCACTAAGAATGCCTCAAAAGGCCAAAGGGACAAAACAACAATCCAAACCAAGCAAACAATTCAACAAACAAAACAAAATACAAGGGGCATACCCCAGGAGCAGCAAAAGGCGCAAATCAAAAGGACAAATGGCAATGCAAACCACAAAATGCCTCAAGAGGCCAAAAACCAAAACAGGATCCAGCAAGGATCAACTCAAAGAATCAAAACAAGGAGCAAGCCAAGCCAACACCAAGAAGAGAAACAACAACATCAAAGACCACCAAAGAATTAATCCCAATTTCTAAGTAAGGCTTCAAGTTGGTTGTGCCTCTTCCATTTAATCCTAATTTGAGCATTGATTTGTGAGGCAAAAATCTTCAATAAATGCTCTTTAGGCGTGGGGGCATTTTGAAAAGTTCTTCTATTTCTCTCTTTCCATAATCCATAGATGGTAACTCCTAAGCAAATTCTGGGAATCAAATGATGAGGAGTCTTCCCTTTCCAATGTTGGATCATCCAAGTAACCGTGTTCTCCCAAGGGGTCCCATTCCACACCAAGTTACACCTCCTCATCAAATCCTGCCAAATGAAATTGGAATAATTACAATCAAAGAAAAGATGCTCATGAGAATCCATATTTTGAAGGCATAATGCACAAGCTAATGGCCCAGGAGTAAAGGAACAAATTCTATCCTGGGTGGCAAGTCTACTCTGAATGGCAAGCCATAATATAAAATTCTGTCTAGGAGAACACACAGTGTTCCAGACAAAAGCATGCCATGGAACATCTTTAAAGTAATGGTTTGAGGGCACAAACCCAACGTTATTCGATCGATCGAATACCAGAAGGTTTCGATCGATCGAAGACAGTTCGATCGCTTGAGAACAGATGTCCGATCGATCGAATCCTCCTTGCATCCTATGCAATCACAGATTTGTATACTGCTGCGATAACACTGCAGAAACAGATCTGTGACGATGCAGTTTCGAAAATAATTCTAAAATCAACATGCAAATCAAAATAGTGTTCCAAAAACGCATCTATAGATCCAAACGAGCGTGGCTCTGATACCAATTGTTGGAAAAACTGGTTTAAGTTCTAAGTTTAAACGCGCAGCGGAAAAATCAAGTTATAAAACTTAATTGGCATGCCCGGATCTACTACCCATCAACTCTATAGATGCGCACAAGAGGGGACAAGAATTATACCTTACTGTCTTGAACCCAATTTTGAAATCTCTGACTTCCTGCAGCCTCCACTAGATGGTCTTCACTCTTATGACTCCTATGGATGCTCGCAGGAAGGGCTAGGGTTGGTGGGAACCGTAATGGAGAGGATACAGAAGGTTTTGGGGCTCCAAAACAGTTTCTGCAGCTTCTGACGTTCAAAACGACGAACCACTTTTTAAGAACGCAGCTGCCCTATTTATAGATTCCCAGAACCGACCTAGCTCTCAAGCAATCGAAGTGGCTTCGATCGATCGACCATTAGATCGATCGAACCATCTTCAATCGATCGAACCTGCCTAGACTTCAATCCATCGAGACAACTTCGATCGATCGAACCTGTCTTGACATCAACCTCATTTGCCTTCCTAAGCATCCTAGCGGAGCTAAGAGTGGGACCTCCTAGGCCCTTTATTGTTGGCTCAGATCAGTTGATTAACTCCCATGACCAAACTCTTTGATCAGCAAATTAATCGACTGATCAGTTGACGTTTATTCCACTATAAAACGATAACTGAACTCCAACGTAAAAGAACATATCTGAAGCGATAACTAGACTTGTATGTTGTACTAATGTCCCTCTACCGTCAGCATTCGCAATCATATTCAGGTAGTCGGATAAACAGTTACTGTCAACCTGAATCATGATTACTTCTTATAATCCTTGAGTCCCATTCACCTCTCATGATTACCAAACATGTTGATAACTCTTATCAACAAGACTGCAGTACTCAGTAATCGACTTGGTGACATTCTCAAGGGAATGCTTACTCTGAAACAGAGGGTAGATTCTGTCTTGACAATATATGTTCACAACCCTATGAATATGACATACCCAAGATACCCAGGTGTTGATCTTCTATAGACCTCACTAATTGGTAAGTCAAAGCAGTCATATCCATAGTCTGTGTTCATAATCGTCTCAAGATTGAGAACACGTACCTTGCACAAGTTATGAGTTCCTATCGACTGATTGACAGCCTTGAGCGTCAATAGGAAACTCAGGTCCGTCAATGCACTATAAGCACTAGCATATTAACTAAGAGTTACACTCTAGTGATTTGAGATTGATCACTCCATCCAATGGTAGTTAATCATGCTACAGTGTAAACCTGATGAGATATCCTAGTCTCAACATCCACTGTGACATGTTCTAAGTAACAAAGAATAGCAATTCGTATCTCACTTGTATGTATCTCATACATACACGAATTACTTACTATGATACTTAAGGATAACAATCATCTCATGAAAGAAACATACATAACAAAATGTAAAGCTTATATCCATATATTAAAATGTCAATGTCTCCTATATAAAGTAATGGTTTGAGGGCACAAACCCAACGTTATTCGATCGATCGAATACCAGAAGGTTTCGATCGATCGAAGACGGTTCGATCGCTTGAGAACAGATGTCCGATCGATCGAATCCTCCTTGCATCCTATGCAATCACAGATTTGTATACTGCTGCGATAACACTGCAGAAACAGATCTGTGACGATGCAGTTTCGAAAATAGTTCTAAAATCAACATGCAAATCAAAATAGTGTTCCAAAAACGCATCTATAGATCCAAACGAGCGTGGCTCTGATACCAATTGTTGGAAAAACTAGTTTAAGTTCTAAGTTTAAACGCGCAGCGGAAAAATCAAGTTATAAAACTTAATTGGCATGCCCGGATCTACTACCCATCAACTCTATAGATGCGCACAAGAGGGGACAAGAATTATACCTTACTGTCTTGAACCCAATTCTGAAATCTCTGACTTCCAGCAGCCTCCACTAGATGGTCTTCACTCTTATGACTCCTATGGATGCTCGCAGGAAGGGCTAGGGTTGGTGGGAACCCTAATGGAGAGGATACAGAAGGTTTTGGGGCTCCAAAACAGTTTCTGCAGCTTCTGACGTTCAAAACGACGAACCACTTTTTAAGAACGCAGCTGCCCTATTTATAGATTCCCAAAACCGACCTAGCTCTCAAGCGATCAAAGTGGCTTCGATCGATCGAACCATCTTCAATCGATCGAACCTGCCTAGACTTCAATCGATCGAGACAACTTCGATCGATCGAACCTGTCTTGACATCATCCTCATTTGCCTTCCCAAGCATCCTAGCGGAGCTAAGAGTGGGACCTCCTAGGCTCTTTATTGTTGGCTCAGATCAGTTGATTAACTCCCATGACCAAACTTTGATCAGCAAATTAATCGACTGATCAGTTAACGTTTACTCCACTATAAAACGATAACTGAACTCCAACGTAAAAGAACATATCCGAAGCGATAACTAGACTTGTATGTTTTACTAATGTCCCTCTACCGTCAGCATTCGCAATCATATTCAGGTAGTCGGATAAACAGTTACTGTCAACCTGAATCATGATTACTTCTAATAATCCTTGAGTCCCATTCACCTCTCATGATTACCAAACATGTTGATAACTCTTATCAACAAGACTGCAGCACTCAGTAATCGACTTGGTGACATTCTCAAGGGAATGCTTACTCTGAAACAGAGGGTAGATTCTGTCTTGACAATATATGTTCACAACCCTATGAATATGACATACCCAAGATACCCAGGTGTTGATCTTCTATAGACCTCACTGATTGGTAAGTCAAAGCAGTCATATCCACAGTCTGTGTTCATAATCGTCTCAAGATTGAGAACACGTACCTTACACAAGTTATGAGTTCCTATCGACTGATTGACAGCCTTGAGCGTCAATAGGAAACTCAGGTCCGTCAATGCACTATAAGCACTAGCATATTAACTAAGAGTTACACTCTAGTGATTTGAGATTGATCACTCCATCCAATGGTAGTTAATCATGCTACAGTGTAAACCTGATGAGATATCCTAGTCTCAACATCCACTGTGACATGTTCTAAGTAACAAAGAATAGCAATTCGTATCTCACTTGTATGTATCTCATACATACACGAATTACTTACTATGATACTTAAGGATAACAATCATCTCATGAAAGAAACATACATAACAAAATGTAAAGCTGACATCCATATATTAAAATGTCAATGTCTCCTATATAAAGTAATGGTTTGAGGGCACAAACCCAACAATTAGACCTTCTCATCCTTCTGTCCCTTGGCACCCTTTTGCTTGGTACTCTGGATGCACTCCTAGACAAAACTTCATCTTATGGATTGCCATCCAAAAAAGGCTTGCTACTCAGGATAGAATTTGTAATTTTACTCCTGGCCCCTTAGTATGTACTTTATGTCTTAGGCAAATGGACTCTCATGACCATCTTTTCTTTGAATGTGACTACTCTACTTTCATTTGGCAGGAATTGATGCTGAGATGTAATCTGGATTGGAATGGCACTCCTTGGGATAGTACAGTATGCTGGATGACCCAACATTGGAAGGGGGACACTCCCCAACACATGATTCCCAGAATTTGCCTAGGCGTTACTATATATGGTATATGGAAGGAGAGGAATAATGGAACGTTCAAGAACTCATCGACTCCAAAGGAACAATTACTAAAGATCTTTGTCTCACAAGTTTATGCCCAGATTAGTACCAAATGGAAACGACACAACCAGCTCCAAGCCTTACTGGTTAACTGGCACTAATTATGTTGTTAATTTGCACTTTTTTTTTTCTTACTGTAATTGTTTTGATGGGAGTTTCTTAGCAACTTGTGTTGATTGACATGTGCTTCATCTTTTAGCCTAATGTGGCTCCTTCAGTGGTTTGCTTAGCCACATGTCCTTATGCTTTATGCTTATTGATTATCCTGGGGTATGCCCCTTGTATATGTGTACATCCCTTTTTTGGAATACATTTACCAATTTCCGAAAACAAAAAAAAAATATTGTAATGATTAGGGGCAATTGTGGAAAGTAGGTGTAGATTCTTTTTGTCCCCTTAATAAGTTGAGTTCCCAAAAATGGACTCAAAAAAAGGGACGGAGGGAGTAGTTAAGAGAGATTCTCATAGAACATACCATCCCCAACAGAACCTAAACTAAATTTCCGGATTGGTCATCATAAAAATCGGCCAATGATTGAAAAACACCACCCGCAGTCAAAAGACGCTGACTCCTAGGGCAAGCTTTGTCTATTCACAATCTAAGGCTCTGTGTCCGTTGGTTATCATGAGCTTCTTCACTTATCATGAGCTTCCTCACTCCTTCATCCAAAAATCGTGAGCTTTCTCACTTATCATGAGCTTCCTCACTCCTTCATTCAAAATCGTGAGCTTTCTCACTTATCATGAGCTATCTCACTTGTCGTGAGCTTCCTCACTCCTTTGTCCAAAATCGTGAGCTTTCTCACTTATCGTGAGTTTTCTCACCCCTTTGCCCAAAATTGTGAGTTTTCTCACTTATCGTGAGCTTTCTCACTTATCATAAGCTTCCTCACTCCTTCATTCAAAATCGTGAGCTTTCTCACTTATCGTGAGCTTTCTCACTTATCATGAGCTTCCTCACTCCTTCATTCAAAATCGTGAGCTTTCTCACTTATCATGAGCTTCATCACTCCTTCATTCAAAATCGTGAGCTTTCTCACTTATCGTGAGCTTTCTCACTTATTGTGAGCTTCCTCACTCCTTTGTCCAAAATCGTGAGCTTTCTTACTTATCGTGAGCTTCCTCACTCCTTCATTCAAAAATCGTGAGCTTTCTCACTTATCGTGAGCTTTTTCACTTATCATGAGCTTCCTCACTCCTTCGTCCAAAATTGTGAGCTTTCTCACTTATCGTGAGCTTCCTCACTCCTTCATCCAAAATCATGAGCTTTCTCACTTATTGTGAGCTTCCTCACTCCTTTGTCCAAACTCGTGAGCTTTCTCACTAATCGTGAGCTTTCTCACTTATCATGACCTTTTTCACTTATCGTGAGCTTCCTCACTCCTCTGTCCAAAATTATGAGCCCCCTCACCTATCCATCGGTTATCGTGAGCTTCCTCAAATAAAGACCATGAGCCTCCTCAGCAAACAAAAATCGTGAGCTTCTCCCTTATCGTGAGCTTCCTCACTCCCTTGTCAAAAATTATGAGCCCCCTCACCTACCCATCAGTTATTGTGAGCTTTCTCGCTTGTGGGTTATTACAAAACCCTTCTCCGATTGGCTATCTTGAACTTCCTCATCCATCACTTGGTATCCAGGACTTTTATGTCTGTCGATTATCTTTAATTATCGTCCTCTGGGACTACACGTTCGATTATATTTGTTTGCGAAGTACACTTCACGTAATTTAAGAAGTTTGCCCAAGACCCAGAGTCTTCAATAGCTTGGTATCCTTATCAGATTCAACACTTGCACAACATAAGTCCACTCGGGGTGGCACACACACCACAGCACCAACTCATGCTAGGATCAGAACTCTAAACATGATAGGACTTAGGACACAATTTATATCACATCTATGCATTACATATCACTTTTATAGCATAGCATTCGGCTGATTGTTGTCTATATGCATGTGTGTTTTATTCCTTTGTGCCCCGAGCTACGTCCTGGTCTGATTCCCCTTGAGATACGTATGCAGCTCACGCAGAGCACGATTAGCACTAGCCTCAACATCATTGCATCGTTTGCAACGCTTTTTATCCTAAATCTATAGCCTCCAAAAGACCTGTCTCTTCAAAGCTTTGATACTCGCTTGCGACATGCGTTACCTCGCAAGTTCATGCCAAAGAGGGAAAAACTGTAGACACCCCATTTTGTCGGCTATCGTATTTAGGAGACCCATAGCTTGGTGGTTCACAATGATTGAAAAGACTCAAAATGACTCCTGGAAGTTAGTTATATTTCTCAAAGTGCTCAGAATGACCAAAATGCCCCTAAAAGCCCGAAAACTCCTAGATTTGGATCAAAAGTTCTGGAAACATGCTATGTCATAAGAAAAGTAAGAAAATGAGTTTTTAAGTAAAATCAAATGAAATCGTCAGCTCCCAGAGACCCCCGGAAGTTCCCAGAAAGTCCCCGTTGACCGGTTTGACCAAGTTTGACCAAGGCTTGACCAAAATCGTCCAAATTCGCCGAAAGGTTCTGGAATCATTCTAGATCATGTGGAAAGTATTAAAATGAGTTTTAAAATAAAACCGAATGAAAACGGCAGCTCTTGGGCCCGGAACTTAGAAGGCCGACCTGTTTTGGACAGTCCCAGAGGTTTCTAGAACTTCCCGGGAATCCCAAGTTTGACCAGTTTGACCAAAACATGACTTTAAAACCGGAGCACCGTATCATTTTTCAAACATTTTTCATGGATACTAGGGGTCGATAGCTTTCCAACGGTATATCGCATATAATTCCTGGATGTAAAATGAATTTATTATGAATTTTCGAAGGTGAAAAAGGTAATCAAATCGGCTTTTATCGCGAATACCACAAAACTTTTCAAAGTGACTTATCTCCGAACTATTTTTTAATGTAAAGTAGACTCCATTACCTTTCCAACGGTATATCACAACCTCAATTTGGAATTTGTGTACATTTTCTGTGAATTTCAGACGAAATAGGGCCTTTTCATGAATACCGAAACCTCTGGGGGTCTAAACAGCATTATCTGGATGAAGGAGGAGTATTGCCGCCGCGACACTGGTCCACTACCGCCGCGGCACAGGTTCAGTGCCGCCGCGGCACTCTCCCTCAGAATAGACCATTTTTATAATTTTGATTGGGGATCCAAATTGATTAATTAGAAACCAAAACGACGTAGTTTTATGTTCACAGATGTTTAAGACCAATGGGAGTACTTTCTAAATCCCAAAACCACCCAAATTGGCCTATATAAACCTCCCATTGCTCTTCATTTAGGGGGGGCCAAGTGCAAAGTCCATAGAAGTTGTAGAGAGAAAGAGAGATAGAGATAGGTTTAGAAGAAGGAAAGGGAGCTTCTTCCATTGATTTTCTATAAGAAAGTGAGTTTTAATCTTGTTTTCTTCCATTACCTCTCTTATACTTCACATTCCAAATACCCCCAATCACCATTTTTGAGCATTCTTGAGTTAGGAAGCTACTTCCATGTCCAAATGTCAATATCTATGAGTGAAGCACCAAGCTACAAGTCCAATATCACATTGATTACCATCTATTGATTGCTATTTACTTGCTTGTTTCTATATATGTTCATCTCTTCTTACCTCATTTCTTTTTATTTTTCTTTATTTACTTACTTGTTCTTCATCATCTAAATGATGACATGAAGTTTGAGGTGAGTGAATCCTTATGGATAGTAGCTCTTGACCTCAAAAACATGTTTAATACCTCCAAGGTATCCTTGAAGTTATGTTCAAAATAAAAATGAATCTCTCCAATAATATTGGGGGTTCTTGATGATGAGTTTGATGTTGATATTCAAAGAGGTCATAATCTCTATTTGATGTTGAAAATATACTTTCAAAACCTCTATTTCAAAACCCCTCTCAAACCCTCTCATTTTGATCTCAAGAAAGAAAACTCAAGTTTTTCCCAAAATCTTTAAAACAGTGAGTCAAAATAGTGAATGATCTGAGCTCAAAGATTTCTCTAGAACTCAATACTCAATGTATGGATGCAAGACCACTTGGAAAGTCTTCCTAACTTATTAGGAAACACCCATGATTTTTGGTTTGACTTGGAAGCACTTGAAAGGGGTCCATTTTTGTCCAAACATTCCTTCCAAACATTCTGCCTCTGCTGTCACAGCAGCTAGGTTGACTTTCAACTTGTTTTACAGAAAACATTTCGAAAAAGAGTGGTCCCAACTTATTTTTCCCTTGAAATTAAATGTCTTAGGGAACTTTCTGTATAATATGGGACTCTAGATATTTGTTTTCATTTTCTAATATTTTCTAACATTTCAGTCGACAGTACGGACTCTGTTTCTGAATAACCTCTATTATTTATATGATTCTCTCAATCTGTGATAGTTATTAAAGATTGGCTTTTGGAGTTGTGTTTTATAAACAATAAGGAAGATCTCAATAAAAAAATCATGCATTGAAAACATTCCTAACCCCTCTTTTCAATTTCCAAAAGATCATGTTACTGTTCTGTCCACTATTCACAGCAAACACACTTTTACTTCCATCCTTTGATTTGGTGCTTACATGCACTCCAAATTAGCTCATGTCTTAGGAAATAGTTAATACTACATTTGTACATATCCCATGATGATTTCCTTCATTCGTTCATACACATTCTAGACTTCTAAGTCATTCTAGGAATCCATGAACACAAAACACACTACAACCTTTGCACATTCTAGGATCATACATCGCATTCATGCAAGATTTGGGGTTTTTGTAACTCCTAATCTAAGAAAATTATAAGGAGAGATCATGATCACACTTTCATGCTTCCCCTCGATTTAATCCTCCTTTCTCATCCGTCCCGGGGATTGAGAGATCTTCTTTTCTCAAAGATTAACATGCATCATTCTAGCTTGCTAAGCATCCTTGTTTTCTTTGATTTATTTGTTACAAGAACAATTAATGTCCCCTTAGATTAGGAAAACTTGATTACATGATATATGATTAGACAATTTTTCCTAGGTTTGTTTGTGTGATCTTTCACTTTTGCATTGTGTGATATTTGGTTTAAATCTTATGAATGATATCTTATCTTTAGATTTTCCATTTCAAAATTCTTATGTGATGTAATATACTATCATAGTATTAATTGTCGAACCAAGCACAATAAAAGATGATTATTTGGATGCTAATTGAGGCCCGTTGAGAGACGGGGCGAGTTGAGGGTGTTTTAGTCGTGGCAAAGGCTCCTTCCTCTCTCGTACCAAAACCCCGAACCAAGTTTATGAAGGGCCGGTGCCCTTTATCCATTTGGGTGAGTCAAATTAGGTTTCTTGGTTCCTTAAAGACCAAGTGGCGACTCTGTATTTGTTTTCAACAGACCCTTCCTTTTCTTTGATCCTAATCAATTTCAAATAAAACTAAAAAGAGGTGGAATTCTACGTGTCCACAACATACTGAATTAGAACTTAAAACAACATCTCAGTTCTCTATCACACTTTGATCAATCGACAGATGTTCGATTGCTCGAACCTTCGATTGATTGAACATCGTTCAATCGTTCAATCGATTGAACTTTGTTCAATCGATTGAACTTTCAATTTCATAGAATGTTTTGAAATTTTTTATAGAATAATATAATATTGAAGTATATAATTATTTAAAAACTTTTTAAAACTGTGAAAAGAATATCTAGACAGAGAATCGGTCTCGATCGATCGAACTCAATTCAATCGATCGAACAAAACATAGTTCGATCGACCGAAACCTGTTCGATCGCTTAAGAACAGAGAGATTCAATCGATCAAATGTATTCTGATCGATCAAATCTACCATGCATTCAATGAAATCATTGATTTGTATTCTGCTACAA
>CM066990.1:12475000-12515000 GCA_033977485.1 Hydrangea macrophylla | reverse complement strand
AAATCAGCCCAAATTTCTTGAATCAGCCCATTGAAAGCTTCTTTGATCTTTTTGGTCCTTGCTCTTGTAATTGGCCCATTTGGAACATGCAATGGATCTTGCAATGGCCCATGTTGATTCTCATCAACTAATGTCCCTATATCGTCAGCATTCGCAATCATATTTAGGTAGTCGGATAACTATTACTGTCAACCTGAATCATGATTACTTCTTTTATTCCTCAAGTCCCATTCACCACTCATGATTACCAAACATATTGATAACTACTTATTAACAAGACTGCAGTTCTCAGTAATCAACTTGGTGACATTCTCAAGGGAATGCTCACTCTTAATCAGAGATAGATTCTATCTTGACAATATATGTTCACAACCCTGTGAACATGGTATACCCAAGTTACTAGGTGTTGATCTTTAAGACCTCACTGATTGGTAATTCAAAGCAGCCACATCCACAGTCTATGTTCACAATCATCTCAAGATTGAGAACACGTACCTTATACAAGTTATGAGTTCCTATCGACTATTGACAGCCTTAAGTGTCAATAGGAAAGCTTAGGTCCGTCAATGCACTATAAGCACTAGCATATTAACTAAGAGATTTACTCCAGTGATTGAGATTCATCACTCCATCCAATGGTAGTTAATCATGCTACAGTGTAAACCTGATTAAATATACAGTCTCATCATCAACTGTGATAAAATCTAAGTATCAAAGAATGGTAATTCGTATCTCACTTGTATGTATCTCATACACACACGAATTACTTACTAAAATACTTAAGGATTAACAATCATCTCATGAAAGACATACATAATAAAATGTAAAGCTGATATCCATATATTAAAATGTCAATGTCTCATACATGAAGTAATGGTTTGAGGGCACAGTCCGAACAGCGAGTTCGTTGAATTTGTTTTCTTATCATATGTCAATTAGCCTAAAATCCTCAATACTTGATGAGAATGTAAGTAAGCCACCTAACGAATAATGAACTTAATTGACTGTTAACTGTTACTAACAGAGCTTCATGAGACTTTATACTCACTCAGATTGTATTCAAGTTGATAGCATTTTATACTGCCGTACCTTCCACGTCCTGCTATGCCAGACTTAGCAGGTGGTGCACAGCCTAAGGCCAACTACGGTGATGAGGGATACGCCGTTGAAGGCTTTGTCGATAAAGGTTACTATGAGGAAGGCTATCTGGGAGGAGACTTCTCTGGAGACCACTACGGCTTCATTAGTTGAAGATTGACCTACTTGAACTTTCTTTCATCTTTTATCTTATGTAATAAATTAGTTGTTTTGGATATTAGTGACAAGTGTTGTCACGAAACATATGATGCTTAATTATGTTTCTTCCTATTTGGGTCTGTAATATAATGTTGACTTAAGACTGCTAATGTTTAATAGTATTGTTGCATTTGGCTTACTCTGATGCGTGAGACTTTGCTTCACCTAAGAGAGAGTGGGAAGCACCTCAGCGCAGGGCTGCCATCTGACATGAGGCTCCCTCAGATTCATCAAGAAGTTCCTAAACACGATAAAGTCGTGGTCTCCGATCTTCCTCCTGACTCACCCCTTTTGCCACTTCTGACCTTAGGACATGACAAGATTTTCCTCTACCCATACTAGGGGGTGGCATCATATGAAGGTACTCAAAGGACCAGATCTAAGAAAAGAAAAAAGATAACATGAGGGGTTCAGAATCCAAAAAATGTCAAAGAAAAGAGATGAAAAGAAAAAGAGGAAAATTGATAGAAATTCATACCTCCCATGCTCTCTAGAAGCCGCCACAGGAGGAGGAGTGATCTGGGGAAATCTCTCCCATATGGCTATAAAGGATGGCTAGTCCTACACTAGACCAATCGTACTTGTAGATCCGATCAATTTCCTCCAGCAATCCCAACAGTGAAACTTGGATTCGATCACCCTTAGTGCTCAGCAGAGAGCACCCCAGTAGATACATGATAAAGGCCCTCACCATCTGTTCATTTGAGAAGCCCTCCTAGTCCTTAAAAGTATTAAGGAACCACTTCGACTTGACCAAAGGATCATCTGGGAGCAAACCCAGGAGTACGGGCACCCTGTCCTACTCCGTCACCATGTCCAGCATCCTCAAGCAATGACCCCCTAATGGATACCTATAATCATGCTGAAGTCGAGGGGGTCATCATCATCTCTTCGAACTCAAAGTGGAACGTATTGGTGGTGTCCCACCACTGCTTGGCTAGAACCTGAATCTGTCAGAGATCATTGGAGCTCTTGATCAAGAGGAGGATGAATTCACCAAAGCCGATTGCATTAATTAGGCCCCTCATAGTATCATTCAGGGACCTGTACCACTCTAAGCCATGAACAAGACTGCCATGGCCTTTCAATGGCTCAGGTTAAAGCTGCAAGAAATCACAAAAATTTGGGCCTTAGTTCGGTATGAGAGCAATAAACCCAAGACAAAGACAAACAAAAAACAAGAGCATTGATTCCTAATCACACGCACGAGCTTCCAGAAAGACATCCAAAATGACGAATCAAGAAACATCGCAAAAGAAATAAAAGAAAGAAAAACAAGAAAAAAGAAAAAAGAAGAAAAAGAAGAAAAGAAAATATAAATAATAATAATAATAAAAGAGAGTGCATGAATTCAAAGTTTCATCATAATCAAAGCATGATCATTAAAGCATTGTTAAAAGAGAAATTGAAAAGAATCACAGAATCAAAGTTAGGGGGAGTAGAGGTACCTCTTGATGGAATGCTCGAACCGATATGTGCAACTTGGGATCCTTGAGCAGAAAAGTTGGGTTGTTGTGAGGGAGAAGCTTATATTTCCTCCTCTTTCTACATGAACCACCCGAACTACCCGAGCCATTAGCTATGACAATGAATCTATCGAGAAAGGAAAGAAAAAGAAAAGAAAAATCAAGTTTTTATTAGAAAAGGGAGAGAAAAAGAAAAAGAAAAAGAAAAGAAATAAGCAAAATAATAGCAATAGGAAAGAAAATTGAGATTTCAATTGAGAGGAACTAACCTGTTAGCATCCTCGCATATCAGAGATGAATAGAAGAATTCTTGAAAAAAAAATTCGAATCGAGGAGAAGTGAAAATGAAAGAAAATGAATAGAAACCCCCAGTTTTAAGCTCACTGTGCCTCGAACGACACTCAAAGATTAGCGAGCAGTAGTTGATGACTGCTGATGCTATATTCAGTGAGTATCGTTGCGACAGTCGCTGACTTCCGTCTCACCCCTCATGCACCACAATTTGACAAGTTATGTAGTTGTTTTCTCCCTCCAAAATTCAAAAATTGCCAAGTTTTGTGAATAAACCCGCAAAGTCTGCCCCTTTTATACCACAGATTTCATTGAAGATAATGATTTGAAACTATTTTGGTTTAAAAGATTGATTCTTTGAGTCTGATTGACTCCTGATATTTCGAAGTTGATTCTTTGAGTCTGATTGACTCTTGATATTCCAAAATTGATTCTTTGAGTTTGATTGACTCTTGATATTCCAAAATTGATTCTTTGATTATGATTGACTCCTGGTATTCCAAAATTGATTCTTTGAGTCTGATTGACTCTTGATGTTCCAAGAAGAAAGTTTTTTAGTCCGAGTTTATTCCAAATTTTGAAAGTTGAATTTGTAGTCCGGAGTGACTCTGAGCTTTGAAAAAAATGAATTTTTGATCGAATTGTGAAAAAAAATTAATGAATTTTTTAGTCCGGTGTGACATCGAATTTTGAAGAAAAATAATTTTTGAGTCCAGTGTGACTCCAAATTTTGGAGAAAAAGAATTGTCGAGTCTGGAGTGACCCTGAATTTTGGAAAAAAAAATGAATTTTTTGAATGAGGAGAGCTAATTTGTGAGTCGATATTGACTCCAAATTTTGAAGAGAACTAATTTGTGAGTCGGAAGTCACTCCAAATTTTGAGAAAACTAATTTGTGAGTCAGGAGAGACTCCAAATTTTTTGCACTATTTCTTAACTAGGCAAACGAATTTTCGATTCCGGTGTGACTTTGAATTTTGAAGAAAATGAATTTTTGAGTCCAGAGTGACTCCAAATTGTGGGAAAAAAATTTGAATTTTTGAATCTAGAGTGACTCCAAATTTTTATAAAAATGAATTGTTGAGTCTGGAGTGATTCCGAATTTTGAAGAAAAAGAATTGTCAAGTCTGGAGTGACCCCGAATTTCGGAAGAAAAAAATGAACTTTAATGTGGAGAACTAATTTGTGAGTCCATAGTGACTCCAAATTTTGAAGAGAACTAATTTATGAGTCGGGAGTGACTCCAAATTTTGAGAAAACTAATTTGTGAGTCGGAAGAGACTCCAAATTTTGAGGAGATTTTGAAAAGAACTAACTCGTGTGAGACGAGAATGGCTCTAAATTTTGAGGAGAACTAATTTGTGAGTTAGGAGTGACTCCAAATTTTGAAGAGATGATAATTTGTGATTCAGGAGTGACTCCAAATTTTGAAGAGAGTTATTTGTGAGTCGAGAGTGACTCCAAATTTTGAAGAGAACTAATTTGTGAGTCGAGAGTGACCCCAAATTTTGAGAAAACTAATTTGTGAGTCAGGAGAGACTCCAAATTTTGAGGAGATTTTGAAAAGAACTAATCGTATAAGTCGGTAGTGTCTCTAAATTTTGAGGAGAAATAATTTGTGAGTCAGGAGTGACTCCAAGTTTTGAAGAGTTGATGAGTCATGAGTGACTCAAAATTTTGAAGCGAACTAATTTGTGAGTCGGGAGTGACTCCAAATTTTGAGAAAACTAATTTGTGAGTGGGAGAGATTCCAAATTTTGAGGATATTTTGAAAAGAACTAACTTGTGAGTCAGTAGTGACTCCAAGTTTTGAAGAAAATCCTATCCGTGAGTCGGGAGAGACTCTGGGGTATGAAGAAAATCCTATTCGTGAGTCGGGAGAGACTCCAAGTTGAGAAGAAAATCCTACCCATAAGTTGGAAGTGACTATGTGTTGTGAAGAAAATTCTATCGGTGAGTCATGAGAGACTCCGAATTTAGTTAGTCGATAAGCAGCACAAGGTGTGAAACTTATTTGTGCTGATCATGTATGTTAGTCGATAAGCAGCATAAGGCATGAAACGTATCTGTGTTGATCATCTGTGTCAGTCGATAAACAGCACAAGGCGTGAAACGTAGCTGTGTTGATCATACGTTTTAGCCGATAAGCAACACAAGACGTGAAATGTATCTGTGTTGATCATCTATGTCAATTGATAAGCATCACAAGTCATAAAACACAATTGTGTTGATCATCTGTGTCAATCGATAAGCAACGCAAGGCATGAAACATATCTGTGATGATCATTTGTGTCAATCGATAAGTTGCACAGGGCATGGAACGTATTTGTGTTGATCATCTATGTTAGTCATCTCGCAGTATAAGGAATGAAACGCATCTGTGTTGATTATCTCATTCAAAACATCTCACTGATCGATAAGTAGCATAAGGCATAAAACGCACCTGTGCCGATCACATCATTAAAAATATAGCCTCCCCGGAAAGGGGCAACATTGAATCAAGACAACGTATAACAATTTAAGGCATAGAATGCATCCATATTGTTCAAAACAACATGGTTCTGAATCACTGCATTTGCATTACATAAAAACATTAATCATGAAATTGCATTGGCAGCCATCACTGCATAAGCACGTGCATCCTGAAAGGCTAGGTGCATTCTGTAGTACCTGCAATTTTCTCTACGTATAATAAATCCATTTTTAAATTTTTTTTGGCTTATTATTATGTTATTTTAATTCTATGACTATATCGACGTGATGTAGTACCAATTAGACTATAAGCACTGCACCGACTCGACCGTAATAAGACTTTACTTAATCCTGTACCCAGACTTGGACATTTGAAATAATACCAATTACTCATAAATCGAGACTGACACATATACCAAAGATTTTGCATGTAAACTGAGAAAGAGGAACGTAAACAGAGGTGGACCCCACCATGGCTGGCCACATAGCAGCCCATGCAACACCCCTAGACACTTGTTACCACCCCTTTGACACTTGCCCATAACATGACATGTGTCCATGCATGCAAGCATGCACTTTGACACCTAGCACATGCATTATACTATATAAACATACATGCATGGATACATTAGACTCTCTTGTTGGTCCGTTATAATCTGCATATAGAGAGGAAGTTAGGAGATTTAGGAACCCATAAAGAAATAGAAGAAGTGCCAAGAAGAGAATCTAGCATTCATTCCTCCATCCTTGAACACACCTTCATATATAAACCCATATACTTACATACACTACCTTGGGAAGTTAGGAGCTGTGACTAGAAGTTGTAGAAAACAACCAAGAATTCCAGAGGTAAAGGAAGAAGAAGAAGAAGAAGAAGAAGAAATCACCACCATTGAAGTTTGAGTTCAAAGTTTCCTAAGCTCAAATTCAACATTCAAGCTCAATTCTTAGTATTGGTGAGTTTTCTAACTCACTTTAGAACCTATATAGCATGTAGTAATGTTTATTGATGTCTGAATGTTGTCATTTTGAGGTTTCTATGCTATGCAAGTAGTTGTTCATAGTAAAAACCCGTAGTAAAGCAGTCTGCCAGGAAACTGTAAAAAGGCATGAGAAACCTATTTGTGGACAAAAATCAATTTCTAGGAATAGGCATTGTAGACACCTCATTTTGTCGGCTAACATATTTAGGAGGCCACAAGCATGTCAAACCTCGATGATTAAAAAAATCAATTTTTCAGAGATTGCCTCTAACTCTCAAGAAGTCAAAGAATTTGCAAAAATGACCAAAATGCCCCTAAAAGCCCAAAACTCTCCAGATTGGCCCAGAATCTCAAAAACCATTCGATGTTGTTCAAAACAAAAAAAATGTATTTTAAAAGATGAATATTTGAAATCATAGGCTCCCAGAGACCCCCGGAAGTTCCCAGAAAGTCTCCGTTGATCGGTTTGACCAAAGTTTGACCAAGGTTTGACCAAAATCATCTGAATTCGCCCAAAAGTTCCGAGATCATCCTAGATCATGTGAAAAGTCTTAAAATGTGTTTTAAAAGAAAATTGGACGGAAACGTCAGTCTTTGGACGCTCCCAGAACTTCCCGAAATTTCCTGAAGTGCACTGTTTGACTGATTTGACTGCAAGTTTGACCAAAAATTAAAGTCTCCTTTTCGATGTTGAAATATTTTTATCAAATACTAGAGGTCAATAGCTTTCCAACGGTATATCGTACATAATTTCTTGATCTAAAACGAATTTGTTATGAATTTCTGAAAGTGAAAACTACGATCAATTCGGCTTTTATCGCGAATACCGCAAAACTTTCCAAAGTGACCCAACTCCAAACTATTTTTTATGGAAATTAAACCTCAATACCTTTCCAACGGTATATCACAATCTCAATTTGGATTTTGTATGAATTTTCTGTGAATTTCGGACGAAATAGGGTCGTTTCGCGAATTCCGAGAGTTCCGGGGGCTAAAATATATTTCTGGTCAACGGGGGAGTTGACTGCCGCGGCAGCACTGGCCCACTGCCGCGGCGACAGTGGCCAAGTGCCGAGGTGGAACTCTGAGTGATTTTTCATTTTTTTTTTGTAATTTTTGGGATTTAATTCAAATTTTCAACAAATAAAACGACATTGTTTTGATTATTCCGGGATTTTGGACCAATTAGAGACTTTTTAAAACCCAAAATACCTCCCCAAGTTGGACTATAAAGGAGACCCATTTACTTCCATTTGGGGGAGAGCTTGGAAGCCATTAGAGAGAGATATAGAGAGTTAGGAAGAAATAGAGAGAGAAGCAAAGATTTTCTTCTTCAAATCCAAGCCAAATGTGAGTTTTTATGTAGTTTTCTCAAAACTAAACTAGTATTTACAAGATTTCAATTCATTTTCTTTATCTTGTTTGAGTTTCCAAGGAGTTAGAGAGCAATCTACACCCACATACACACATATATGAGAGGTTGAATGCTTATGGTTCCACCATTGAATATCATCTAATGATTGTTTATTTTCATGCTTACATGCAATGTTCATCTCCTCTTACCTCATTTCTTTTTTATTTTCTTTGTTTTACTTATAGTTCATCATCATCTAAATGATGACATGAAGTTTGAGGTGAGTGAATCCTTATGGATAGTAGCTCTTGACCTCAAAAACATGTTTAATAGGTGATGATTATAACTTCAATACCTCCAAGGTATTCTTGAAGTTATGTTCAAAATAAAAATGAATCTCTCCAATAACATTGGGGGTTCTTGATGATGAGATTGATGTTGATATTCCAAGAGGTCATAATCTCTATTTGATATTGAAAATATAGTTTCAAAACCTCTATTTCAAAACCCCTCTTTAACCCCCTCATTTTGACCTCAAGAAAGAAAAATTATAGTTTTTCCCAAAATCTTCAAAACAGTGAGTCAAAACAGTGAGTGATCCGAGTTCAAAGATTTCTATAAAACTCACTACTCAATGTATGGAAGCAAGACCACTTGGAAAGTCTTCCTAACTCATTAGAGAACACCCATGATTTTTGGTTTGACTTGGAAATACTTGGAAGGGTTCCATTTTGGCCCAAACATTCACTCCAGATCTTCAGCCTTTACTCTCACAGCAGCTTGGTTTACATTCAACTTGTATTATAGAAACCTTTTCCAAAAGGGGTGGTCCCAACTCATTTTTTCCTTGAACTTCAATGTCTTAGAGAACTGTTTGTATAAAATGGGCCCCTATATCATTTGTTTTCATTTTTAAAGATTTTTAACATTTCAGTCGACAGTACGAACTCTGTTTCTGAGTAACCTCTATTGTTTATATGATTTCTCTCAATCTGTAATAGTTATTAAAGATTGGATTTTTGGGTTGTGTTCTAGACACAATAAGGAAGATCTCCATAAAACATCATGCATTAAAAACATTCCTAACCCCTCTTTTTAATTTCTACAATATCAAGTCACTGTTCTGTCCACTATTCACAGCTAACACACTTTTACTTCCATCCTTTGATTTGGTGCTTACATGCATTCCAAATTAGCTCATGTCTTAGGAAGTAGTTCATACTACATTTGTACATATCCCATGATGATCTTGTTCATTTATTCATACACATTCTAGACTTCTAAGTCATTCTAGGAATCCATGAACACAAAACACACTACAACCTTGGCACATTCTAGATACATACATTGCATCCATGCAAAGATTTGGGGCTTTTGTGACTCCTAATCTAAGAAGATTATAAGGAATGAATTTGATCACACGTTCATGCTTCCCCCTCGATCTAATCTTCCTTTCTCATCCGTCCCGGGGATTGAGAGGTCTTCTTTCCTCAAATATTAACATGCATCATACTAGCTTACTAAGCATATTTTGATTTCTTTATTTATTTGTTTCAAGAACAATTCATGTCCCCTCTAGATTAGGGAAACTTAATTACTTGATATGTGATTAGATGATTTTTCCTAGGTTTGTTCGAGTGATTTTTTATTTTGCATTGTGTGAGACTTGGCTTATATCTTATGAATGGTATTTTATCTTTAGATTTTCCATTTCAAGTTTCTTATGTGATGTAATTAATATACCTATCATAAATATTAACTGTCGATCTATACATATATAAGATGATTATTTGGATGCTAATTGAGGCCCGTCGAAAGACGGGGCGAGTTGAGGGTGTTTTAGTCATGACAAAGGCTCCTTCCTCTCTCGTAGCAAAACCCCGAGCCAAGTTCTTTGGTTATGAAAGGCCGGTGCCCTTTATCTGTTTGGGTAAGTCAAAATTAGGTTTCTTGGTTCCTTAAAGACCAAGTGACGACTCTGTATCTGTTTTCAACAGACTTTCCTTTTCTTTCTTTGATCCAAATCAATTTCAAACAAAAACAAAAAAAGTGGAATTCCGCGTGTCTACAATCTGGCGACTCTGTTGGGAATTTTTATTTTAAAACAAAATAATACAGAGATTTGACTCATAAGAAGCATCCTTAAAATCATCTTTTTACTGTGTTTGGTTCACCGCATTGCACTTCTGCATTTCCCCTCCGACTGTGTTTGAAATGCGGCGCTGACATTGTTCAGGTCTTGCTGTGCTAGGGCACAAGTCACCGTTGATACTGTACCTTCCAAGGTATATCAAAAAGAGTAAACACTTCTGTACTGTCTCTCTGACGGTATATTGGAACTCTCGTCAATGGACCCTCTTTGACTAAACCTAGCCTTTGCATATAGATTCCTGTAGAACCTTTCATAGGACTGTTCATTTATCTTTTCAAATAGGACAATGTGATATAACTGCTGTATGCCCTGGTGGGATTACCTGCGCGGTGTAGACGCTTATGTGGCATAGAACAGAACCTCTTTTTATGATTCACAAGGCAATCACTCACATGTGATTACATTGAGTTGACATGTCTAGGCACCATGATAAGGATGTCTGCTCTATGTTTATAAAGATATACACCGCAAATCTTGTTTGTTGGTCCTAAGACATAGGAGTATGGAAACTTGCTAGACAGTATGATCACCATCATCACATGCTCCTATCATATACATCTGTTCTCCTAGAAACTCTGCCCAACTCATCCAGATATCCCAGTTTCTCTCAGAAACTGTCTAAATTTTCCAGAAATTCCCAAATGTACCAGTTTCTCCTAGAAACTCCACTTAGATTTCTGAAAATTCCCAAAACACTCAAAAATTCCCAGGTAAAATAATTTGTCCCAAAAATCCTGTCTAAATTGCTCAAAAGTCCCCAAAATACCAGTTTTTCCTAGAAAAACTATCCAAAGTTCTCAGAAATACCCAAAATAACAGTTTCTCCCAGAAACTCCGTCTAAATTTCTCAAAAATACCCAAAATACTAGTTTCTCCCAGAAACTCCGATTTCCCAAAATACATCAGTTTCTCCCAAAAACTCTGTCCAGATATCCTAGAAACTCTGCCCAACTCCCAAACATAGCCAGAAACTCTGTCCGGATATCCCAGAAATACCTAGATATAACTAGTTTCTCCCAGAAACTCCATTCAGATATGCTAGATTTCCCAAAATACTAGTTCTTCCACAAACTCTATTCAAACTTCTCGAAATATCCTGGAAACCCCTGTTATCCCCTGGTGATCATACTGGAAAGAAAAGATAGCACACTCTGTATGGCTAGGACCTTACTTGCATAACTGTTATCTATTAGAAGTAGGGGCATCATGTAGATTAGGGCTTGCATCCGCATGTTTGCTTCATCAGTCTGCATATACGGTGATAGTCGGTCTGTACATGAGTCAGTCCTCACTTGTCACTATAGTTGTCATCTCAATCATCACTGTTAAAAGTCTGACACAGTCTTTTCAAACCTATATGTTAGTATAAGTTTGAGCACCCAGGATCTGCATTTGTGAGTCAGAGGATTAGAAAGTCACCTTGTCAGAATCACTCAACCGAAAGTCAGCTTTATGGATCCAGAAGGTTTGGAGGCAAGAATGACAGAAATGATCAACCAACAGTCTAACCGGTTAGCCCAAGTTTTAGCCTTTTATAGAAGAACTGAAACAACAACAACCACAATACCCACCTGGGTTCCTACCACCACCGGGGTTTATACCATCACCACCGCCTGGGTTTGCACCACCTCCCGAGAATAATGTAGATGATGATTGGTTCAATGGGGCCCCACCACCTGCACTTAAATAAGAAAATTCAAGAAAAACTGGATAAGGTCAACAAGCTTGAGAACATACTGAGAAAGAGTAAGGGGGTCGACGATTACATGTTAGATCTAGAAGGATTGTTTGAGCCCAACAAATTAAAGCTACCTGAGAACTTCAAGATGCCTGAAATTGATCGTTTTGATGGAACTAGGAATTCGAAGAGCCACGTAAAGTTCTGCATGAGTGTTTTCCAATCAATGGGCTGCACCCATGAGCACATTGCAATGTTGTTCCCTCAAACCCTCGCCAAGCCTACTCTATCCTGGTTTCTGACCTTGGAGATTTCTAAGACGCGGACTTGGGAAGATATAGTCCAGGTCTTTGTTGATCATTACTCTTATAACCAAGAGCTCGATGTCACCATCCGGGATCTGGAGACTACCCGGCAGAACTTCAATGAGTCCTTCACTGTGTTCTTGAGCAGATGGAGGAACAAAGTAGCCCAAATGACCCACCGACCAGTCGAAAAGGAACAAGTCCGGATGTTGATCAAGAATCTACTGCCGCTGTACCATGAGAAACTATTCTACCAGTCCATCTCAACATTTGAAGAACTGTTTGAGATTGGGACTAGAATTGAGGATGCAATCAGGGAAGGAAAAATCAAGAATGAAGAATCACAAAGCCAGTCCAAGAGGCCTGACTACTCCCGAAACCCTTCAGATGTCAACGCCCTTAGTAACCAACCCATGGCATATTCTCCCCAACCATACGAGTTAACAAACCAAACCAGCTCACCTAGCCACTCTTACCAAAATAGGGTACCCCGTGAATTTTCCAAGCTAGATATTTTACCAAAAAAAGGACACCTCTAACTCCTTTAGCCTCGTGCCGATCCCCCATCACCTAACTGTGACCTGTCCAAATGATGTGCCTACCACCAAGGCCCAGGCCATGACACTGATCGGTGCATACGTCTCCGCCATGATATCCAAGACCTCATTGACCAAAGAATCATTGAGCCACCACCCATTCAACCCCATGTCACCTAAGCCCCTGGCCGGTCCTTTCAAATGATCCCCTTCACTGAGGCCAATGATTGTTCAAGCTACGCGGTGAGTTGATAGTGTTTGGAACTTCTTCCAATAAAAAAGAAGAATAAGCGAGTCACCGCGACACTCCATTTGAGACCGGGTCGAGTCTGTTCTATGTTTTGAGTATATTTCAAGTTTAGTCTTGTGGTCAAATCTGTATATCATCGAGCTGTTGTGAGTTTGTATCGAGTAATGTAATCCTTCTCTTCTGATGGAATGAAGTCTCATTTTGCCTAATCTGATGTGTATATTCATAAGTACATAAATCGTTGAACTGAAAATGTCACTTTTCAAATTACCATGGACATTACTCTGCTAATAAATTTTTGCATCAAACAAAATAAAAAGAATCCCAAAAAGGCCAAAGTTGATTTGGCGCTGACCCCAAAGAAGAGTTGAGAATTGAATAGTCTTACTTTAAGAATTTAAAGATGCTTTTGCTCAAATCTCGAAAAGAAATACTTGAGACTGATTTGGGGCTTGCCCAACACCCTTTCTACCATTTCAAAGCCTTGGGCCCAACCCAATTGATAGCCATGCGAATCTGTGTGGACTTGGTCCTTGATGGTAGCCAAACACTTCAGTGAGTTTCATCTCCACTTTAAAAAAATATAAAAAGAGAAAAAAAAAAAAGAAAAGAAAAGAAAAGAAAAGCTCGCTAGGTTGAAAATCCAAAAGGGCACCTAGGCAAAAGTTAGAGCTGAAAAGGTATTGATTTCCAAGATCTAACCCTAGCCAGTCAAAATGATTTTACAAAATAAGAGAATTGTACGCTTCAAGGTACATCATAAAAACGTGCCTAGATCACATTTCAAAAGGCTCGAAATGACCACAAATAAATCCCGAGAGCTGACGTGCACATTCTAGAATTTTGAGATTATGATCAGAAGATCTCACATGAATCAACTATGGAATTTCGAAAGTGAAAAGGATCAATCCTCAAAACAAAACAAAAACAAAAACAAAAACAAAAACAAAAACAAAAAAAAAAAAACAAAGAAAAAGTAAAAGAAAAAGAAACAAAAAAAGGGAGATCAAAACTGAATCCACTTATTCTAGGCAACCACAAGTAACCCAAAGTTGAACTTGTATGACGATTGGTTTGAAAAACCCCCTTTTTTCTTTGAAGCCTTCCCTTGAACTACGCTCGACTTGATTCCTACTTAGGGATACGTAGGCAACCGCAATGGTTCGGTCGACAACAATATTAACCCCTCTTCTTTCAAGGTCCTGGCCCGAACTACGTTGGACCTGATCCTCGCTCAGGGTACGTAGGCAAACTTTTAAAGAGAAAAAAAGAAGGATGGCTCGCTAGGTCAAAAATTTGAAAGGACGCCTAAGCAAAAATTAGAGCTAAATCCAAAGTGAGCAATAACAAAAGAGAGAAAAGAGCTCGCTAGCAGACCTCACTGGTGCCTAGGCAAAGATTATGAGCATTTGAGAGATTAAAGTCACGGTCCTTGTCAGAAAATCACCTTCCACACTAGGGGAAAACTTTGGCTACCCGCCTCGTTTGCCTGAATTTCACTATCTACCCTTCATACAAGGGGTAAACTTCGGTCACCTACCTTGTTTGTCCAAAACCTCCAATAAAGCATTGTCCAAACTAGGGGCAAACTTTGGTCACCCACCTCGTTTGCCTATGAATTCCACTTCCTACACCTCAAACTAGGGGCAAACTCTGTTTGCCTAACGCAATCCCTTCACACCAAGGGCAAGTTTTTAAGTTACCAAGTTGTTTTGAAAAATTTTAAGATGGAGTATCTTTTGTTCTATAAGCTAAGGCACTAATTCTAAGCACATCTTGGGAGAATCAAAGGATTGATTAGATCAATAGGGAGGAACTTTCAAAGATCAAATTTATCAGCAAAGTGTTGTCATATTAAGATGAGAAGTGAATATAAAAGATGAGTGGTACATCATTCATGACGAAGGCACATTGGATCATGGCACATTGGATCATGGCAATTTGAGAATTTCATGTCTGAGTCAATCCTTCTTTGTTTGAGTCAGTAGTAATCTAATCAAAGTGTGTCAGAGATTAAGGTTTCATGCAAACTAACCCAACTTTCTTTGTCATTGTCATTCATGTTAAGTCCATTCATCCTGATGGTCTCAAATATGTGGGTTTAAGGTGATTCCCAATTATAAAAAAAATGTGGATACAAGAAGAAGTACCAAACATCAGCACCAGTCAAGGTCATAATATGTGAAGTGTCCCAAGTATAAGTGGCATAAACTCATCAGTGGTTGCAAACTACAAACCCATAGTTGTTTCTCAAGACGGTTGATCGGAGGAAATATCACCAACACCAAGAAACTATTACTGATGTATTGATGAGGTGCGTCGATGAGATGTGTTGTTGAGGTGTTTTATGGCCCAGAGTCTAGATGTGTTGATAAGATGCGTTGTTGAGGTGTTTTATGGCCCAGAGTCTAGATGTGTTGATAAGATGTATTGTTAAGGTATTTTAGGGCTCAGAGTCCAGGTTTGCTGATGAGATGTTTTTGTGAGGATGTTTTAGAACCCAGAGATTAGAGGAGCATCGAGGAACATCAAGAGAATTGATAAGCATTGTTGGAGCATCGAGGACATCAGAAGAGTTAAGAAGCATTGTTGGAGCATTGAGGAACATCATAACAGTTGAAAAGTATCGTTGAAGAGTTGAGGAACATCAGATGTGTTGAGGAGCTTCAGATTTGTTGAGGAGTATCATTGAAGAATTGAGGAATGTCAGATGTGTTGAGGAGCATTAGATTTGTTGAAAAGTCGAGGAGCATCGTTGATGATTTGAGGAGCATCGTTAAGATTTGAAGAACACCGTTGAGAATCAAGAAGCATTGAGAATCACCATCAAAGAATTGAGGAACAACATAAGCACCGTTGAGAATTGAGGATCATCATTGAAATTGGAAAAGCACTGTTGAGAATCTGAGAGTCACCGAGTCCATAGCATCATGATTAAGGGGAGCACGAGTCAAGTCTAGAGGGTCACTTCACCCAACACAACAAATTGGGCATGACATGACACATAGCCCATCGGTCGCGGCACCCATAAATCACAAAGCCCACTAGGAGTGGTAAACACACCATAAGCATTCTTTTGAGCACCGTAGTATCACTTTGAGCACCAACGCTCTTCCTTGGGTAAGACCCCAGGGTCGAGATCCTTCACAAAGTCTATTAGTCACAGCGAAGCATAAATCACCAAGCCCATTGAGAGTGGCGAATATACAGAACACATGTACTAGGACCACAAGCACTTTAGAACACAACACAGGCATGACACAAGTCCACTTGAAGTGGTACACCCCACAACACCAGTTCATGCTAGGATCAGAACACTAGACATGATAGGACTCAAGACACAACTCATATCACATCCATGCATTGCATATCATTCTCATAACATAGCATCATCCTCGCATAGCATCTGCTTAATTGTTGTGCATTTGCATGTTCTGTTTCTTTGTGCCCCAAACTACGTCTTGATCTGATTCCCCTTGGGATATGTAGGCAGCTCACGAAGAGCAGGACCAGCACTAGCCTCAGCATCATCCATGCATCTTTTGCAATGCTTTTATCCTAAATCTATAGCCTCCAAAAAGACCTGTCTCTTCAAAGCTTTGGCACTCGCTTGCGACATGCGTTGCTTCGCAAGTTCATGTCAAAGAGGGGCAAATTGTAGACACCCCATTTTGTCAGCTAACAGATTTAGAAGGCCACAAGCATGTCAAACCTCGATGATTAGAAAGATCGGATTTTCAAAGATTGCCTCTAACTCTCAAGAAGTCAAAGAATTTGCAGAAATGACCAAAATGCCCCTAAAAGCCTAAAACTCTCCAGATTGGCCCAGAATCTCAAAAATCATTTGATGTTGTTCAAAACAAAAAAAAAGGTATTTTAAAAGATGAATATTTGAAATGGTAAGCTCACAGAGACCCCCCGGAAGTTCCCAGAAAGTCTCCGTTGACCGGTTTGACCAAAGTTTGACCAAGTTTGACCAAGATTTGACCAAAATCATCCAAATTCGCCCAAAAGTTCCGAGATCATCCGAGATCATCCTAGATCATGTGAAAAGTCTTAAAATATGTTTTAAAAGAAAATCGGACGGAAACGTCAGTCTTTGGAGGCTCCCAAAACTTCCCGGAATTTCCTGGAAGTGCACTGTTTGACTGATTTGACTGCAAGTTTTGTAATACCCTGTAATTTCAATAAATATTTAATGCAGAGAGATTCTATATATTTCCTTTGGTCCTTCATGGAAAATTCATCTTCGATCGATCGGAGCTCGTTCGAGCGATCGAGAGTTTCAGAGTTCAAGCGATCGAACCTTGTTCGAGCGATCAAAAGCCTACCGACCTGAAGTTAATACGTGGTCCCTACTTCAATCGATCAAAGCCTTCTTCAATCAATCTAACCTGACCGAACTGAGTTCGAGCGATCGAACTACCTTCGATCGATCGAACCTGTAATCATTTGAATTCCAGGTTTCTCGCAGAAACAACCACCTGCACCCCTCTCCCCTCTATATATATACTGCACTTGTGTATGTTAGGTGTTTGCTGAAGTTTGAGAGAGTTGTGAGTCTTGTGTTTATATATATAACACACATCCATATATCTCTCTACATATATACACACACCTATAGATATATATATATATACTCATAACTGGACAAGAAGAAGAAGAACAAGAAGAAGGAGAGAAAGAGAGAAGGAGACAGAGGCAGAGAGATCGAACATCACTTTCTTCGAGCGATCGAGATGATCTCAATCGATCGAACCTAGCAGAACATGAATGTATTCCTTTCTGTTATAATGCATAGTGCGTGGTTGTTTAATTGTTGATTCATGTTCCTATTATGCGATATTATGGATTACGGAGGTAATGGGATACGATAATGAGATTGAGATAACATAGTGAGTAACGTAGTCGGGTTCGGAACGTTAGTAATAGTACGACGCGACAACGAGATAAGTTTGAGATGATAACACTGGGTAGTATTGGATAACTGGGAATTAAGTCAGTAAGATGATTGGTATGTTCAAGGTTGTGTGAGTCGAGCTGATGATTCGCTCAGGTTGAATCCAATAAGTGTATGTCAAGGATTTGATCAGGACCATGAGAATCATGGGTGCACAGTACTCGCAAGAGTTCTTAAAAGCGGTGAACAGTAAGAGTTCTTAAAAGCGGTGAACAAGAGTAGATGTGGCACGCCCATGATTTAAATTACCAGAGCTATGTATGTACAGTACTCACAAGCATTCTTAAAAGCAGTGAACAGTAAGAGTTCTTAAAAGCGGTGAACAAGAGTATGGGTACATCCATGGACCAGTCATTATATGAGCAATGTATGGGTGCTCGCAAGAGTTCTTAAAAGCGGTGAACAAGAGCACTGGTATGTTGTGCTGATATAATCAGTTCGAGAGAGAGTCAGTTGGGAATTATGAGATCAGTCTTAGAGTGGGAATTGATAAGAATCGATTAATGATATGTCTGAATAAAAGAGGAAGAGATATATTTCGTATCACTGTCATCTATTGTTCATAACTTTAAATACGTTATTTCTATGAGACTGCGTTAGTTAGTGCTCACTCAGCTTTCAACAAGCTGACGACCTTTATTGCCTGGACATTCCCCGTCTAGACTATCATGTCCTTTACAATGCAGATGATGGAACTTATGGCAATAACGATTACCCTAAAGGGAGTTACGTAGAGGATGGCCCTACTGATGCCGGTTATGCTGACAACTACCCCTACGCCAGCTAAAGACCTGAAGATAGATAGTAGTTTATATTACTACTTTCCTTTTTCTGTTGTACTTTGTAGTTTAACGGGTACTTGGGCATATGTTGTCTCCAGACCTGTTGTGATCCTGTGGACCATACTCTGATGTTTGTAATTGATAGAATCGTGTTTATATTTTAGTGGTTTACTATTCTTGTTTGTTCCTGTTTGGACTAGTACTGTGTGGTGTGGATATCAGTGACTTTCACTTGTCATTCCCTATGGACCCATAAAGGAAATTTATTTTTCTCTATTTATGCTGCTCCGGGGCGTGACAGGGTTTTTGGTATCAGAGCTTTAGGTTGTGATACTGTCGTTCACTGATGGATTCCACACCATCTAGTCCTAGTGTTGAGATTCCTGAGATGAGATATGAGTTTAAGATAAGTTCGTCTGTCTGACAATAGATAGTTTCCTTTACAGGATAGCATGGATCTAGAGTTCCATCAGTTTGTTACCGATGCTTATGGAGGACACGTGATCCATGGGGATACCGTGGAGCCAGCTGACCCAGAGTTTTATCGTGAGCGTGTGTGCCAGATAGCTAGTCGACATTTAGAGGAGGATATGTGGAGAGCGCTTTATGTGACTGGGAGGACTCACCCAACGCAGATGCATATGGATGCTTACCATTCTGCGAGAGTTGGTAGAGACATTTGTCAGGAGATGTTACGGTTGGTTCGGAGTAAGCCAGAGATGGATGAGATCGAGTTAAGAGCTATTGTAGCCGGTCCACCAGAGCCTGTAGTTGCACCAGTACCAGCAGCACCACCATCACCAGTACTCGACGTACCAGTTCCAGAGCCTGAGCCGATTCAGGGAGATGAGGACCCAGACCCAGAGGATGAGCATCCCGATGAGGACATGGACGGAGATGGAGAGGAGGAGCCTATAGATGATGAGCCAGAGGATGACCCCGAGGAGCCAGAGTTTGAACCAGAGGATCCAGTACAGGACCCGGAGGCTATTGAGGCAGACATGGTCGTAGACGAGGATGTGCCCGATGAGGAGGTAGTTGTGCCAGAGGTACCCGTCGTGCTTCAGATACCAGCCGGACCCATTATACATATGGCAGTCATGGCCGATATGGCAGTAGGATGGATAGCAGAGATGATCGCTCAGCCAGCAGGTTTTGTTATAGGAGAGGCCGCGATAGCAGGAGCTCTTGATATAGCCGATGGATTCGCCGCAGTAGCAGTCAATGTCGCTAACCAGGCGATAGTAGACGTGATGGAGGACGATGATGCAGAGGTGATAGAGGATTGGGATATAGGAGTGGTGGTCGGAGATCTTGTTGCACCCGTTGAGGACGATCCACTCGAGGAGATGGATCTTGATTCAGAGGACGAGGCACCACCAGCAGGATCAGACGCTGACAATTTTTTAGTCAGGACCTGCAGGACTTAGTTTTTGTTAGTTTTTATCAGGACATGTTGTCCACCAAATTTTTGGGAGTTTGAGAGATAGCTATTGACCATAGCATTGTATAGATATTAGCAGTAGTCATGGTATTGTATAGTTGACCTTAGCACTGTTGTTGCTTATGTCCCACGTGGTACACAGTTTGACTAGTGTGTACTATGCGGTACATCTTTTGGTATATATGAGCAGTACTTTTGATATGTGGTTGTATGTTTAGATTGTCATGTGTTGTTGATAGAACTGTTAGTTCTTGTTGCTTCTTGTCCTATCTTGAGAAGACTTTCAGCTAATCATTAGGTCTCTTGTAGGTGAGCAACTCATTTTATCATTATGGTAGGACCCTTGAGGAATCACCAAGCGCGAATTGGAGCACCTATTCTGGAAGGAATGGATCCAACAGGAATTTTCGAAGCCTTTATGCAAAGGATGGAACATGTGGGAGACACGTACAATCACTCCTATCACCAGAGAACTATTACACCACTGCCACCGAGACAGACTGGAGATAAGTTGTTAGCAAACTTTCGTGGGTTATGTCCAGAGAAGTTCGATGGACTAACAGAACCATGGAAAGCAGAACAATGGATAAGAGAAATGGAGTTAATATTTGAAGCTTTGGAATGCAGTGAACAAGAGAAGCGTCGTCTTGCTACATTCCAGCTCACTTATGCCGCCGCAGATTGGTGAGAAGCTGAACGAGCCACTATCGGGACCGATGCTGCTAGAGCTATGTCGTGGGAGACATTCAAAGGCAGGTTTTTGGAGAAGTATTTTCCCGAAGATGAGAGAGATCAACAAGAGAAGAATTTTCTCAATCTAGTTCAAGGAGGATGGACTGTACGAGAATACACAACACAGTTTGAGCATCTATCCAAATTTGCTCAACATATGATAGACACTCCACAGAAGAAGGTGAAGAGATTTCACCAAGGATTGAACCCCCATCTCAGACATATGATGGTTGGTCATCTGAATCAATCATTCGAAGGGATCGTCAGATTTGCTGCAGGATTGGAAAAGGATGTTTATCCAGCACAACAACCACAGATGAATCGACCCCAGCCGTCAAGAGGGTTTCAACAGAGGAATTTCCAAAACCAGCTACTAAGAAATACCCAAGGTTGGAGACCACAGAGTAATTTCCAAAGGAACAAGAGAACCTGGGAAGGAACTAGAAAGCCACAACAGGGCTATACTCAACCCCAGCAATATCACCAGCAGGGACCACAGCCTCAGGCACTGCTAACAGTCCCGCCAAGCAATAGCGGAGGATGTTTTAATTGCGGGAAGCCAGGGCACGTTGCCAGATTCTGTACAGCCGCTAGAACTAACCGCAGAATGGATGTTGTCTACCGGAATTGCAACAAGCCGGGACATCTAAGTAAAGATTGTTGTTCACCTCGAGGAGGGTATTATGGAGCACCAGTTCAAGGAATTCAAGGACCACCAGATCCGACAAGGATGAATGCTATCATCCCAGGAGAAGTAGGCTTTAATGCTGACGAGCAGCAACATTTGGAAGGTACGTTGGTACTCTTTCATAGTCCAGTTAAAGCTTTATTTGATACTGGAACTGCACGCTCATTTATTGCTGTTAAGATTGTGCGTCAATTGGGTTTAGAACCCCAGACACTTGAGCCAGCACTTAATGCTGTGTCGCCATTGGGAGCGACTGTCAAGCTGGGTAAAGTGTGTAAAGATTGCCCATTGACTTTGGGAGATAGGAATCTTCCAGTAGACTTGGTAGTTCTGTCAATGTCCGAGTTCGACATTATCCTAGGAATGGATTGGTTGACTAAGTATAGTGCCAATCTGGATTGCCGTACTAGGACGATTGTATTTTTGATACAAGGAAAACCGACGATCAGATTTCAGTGTCAGTCAACGAGCAACATGTTCCTTACGAGTAGTTTGGCTACAATCGGGAGTACGAATACAGAACTCACGATGGATCAGATTCCTACTGTACAAGATTTTCAGGATGTATTTCAGGATATTAAAGGACTTCTGTAAAAAAAGAGAAATAGACTTTTGTGTGGAATTAGTACCTGGTACGTTACCGATATCTAAGACTCCATATAGGATGGCGCCAACTGAGATGTTGGAACTGAAGAAGCAAGTTCAGGAACTTGAAGATTTAGGATTTATTCGCCCAAGTACGTCACCTTGGGGAGCACCAGTTCTGTTTGTGAAGAAGAAAGACGGAACACTTCGACTCTGTATAGACTATAGGGTCTGAACAAGGTTACGATCAAGAATAAATATCCACTTCCTCGGATAGATCACCTATTCGACCAGTTACAAGGATCCAGGATCTTTTCAAAAATTGATCTGCATTCTAGATATCATCAGTTGTTAGTTCGACCGGAGGATGTTTCGAAGACTGCATTCAGGACAAGATACGGGCATTATGAGTTTCTAGTTATGCCTTTTGGATTGACGAATGCGCCAGCAGTATTCATGGACTTGATGAATAGAGTATTCAGACTATATCTGAATCAATTCATTATAGTGTTCATCGATGACATCTTGATCTACTCAAAGATGGAAGAAGATCATAAGGAACATTTACAGATTGCTTTACAGACACTTCAAGATAGTAAGTTATATGCAAAGTTCAGCAAGTGTGAATTTTGGCTACAAGAGGTCAAATTCTTGGGACATGTTATATCTCAGGATGGTATCTCTGTGGACTCATCTAAGATCGATGCAGTCTTAAACTGGAACCAACCAACCAATGCAACAGAGGTTAGAAGTTTTTTGGGTTTAGTAGGATACTACAAAAGATTCGTTGAAGGATTTTCCAAGATAGCAGGACCTTTAACAGATTTGACAAGGAAGGAGACGAAGTACGAATGGACAGACAAGCATGAGGGTGCATTTCAGGAGTTAAAAGTGAGATTGACTTCTGCACCAGTACTCGCAATACCTAAGAGTGGAAAAAGGTATGTGATCTACAGTGATGCATCGCACCAAGGACTTGGTTGTGTGCTTATGCAAAACGGGAATGTGATTGCATATGGATCAAGACAACTGAAGGTACATGAGAAGAATTATCCTACGCATGATTTGGAACTAGCAGCAATAGTGTTTGCATTAAAGATTTGGAGACACTATCTCTACGGAGAAAAGTTTGATCTGTTTTCCGATCATAAGAGCTTGAAGTATTTGTTCTCTCAGAAGGAGTTGAACATGCGACAACGAAGATGGATGGAGTTACTCAGGACTATGACTTTTCATTGCAATACCATCCAGGTAAAGTAAATGTCGTAGCGGATGCTTTGAGTCGTTAACCTCGACTAGTAATTGCTACACTACTAATTCGAGAATGGGAAGCATTAGAAGTTCTAGCTGAATTCGACATTCAGTCAATGGAACCAATGGAAGGGCAACACTTTGGATGTCTTATGGTACAGCCGACTTTGATTAGCCGTATCATAGAAGCTCAGCAGACAACAGAGGATTTGAAGTTATGGTTCGCCAAGATGTCAACAAAGGAACCTGAAGTCTGGAGTATTAGTACAGACGGAGCCTTACGATGTATAGGTAGACTCTGTGTACCTAATAAAGAAAATCTCCAGAAAGAAATATTGGATGAAGCTCATAAGTCACGAATGACTATTCATCCTAGAGGTACAAAGATGTACGAAGACTTGAAGAGAAATTTTTGGTGGGAAGGAATGAAGCGAGAAGTGGCTGAGTATGTTTCTCAGTGTCTTACTTGTAAACAAGTAAAGGCAGAACATCAGAAACCACCTAGACTTCTACAGCCACTATTAATTCCTCAATGGAAATGGGAACATATCACCATAGATTTTGTGGTAGGATTGCCGAAGTCACAGCAAAACCACAACGCTATTTGGGTAATCGTGGATTGACTTACGAAGACGGCACATTTTATTGCCTATAGTATGACGTATCCAGTAGAATGTTTAAGCCGGATGTATCTACAGCACGTGATACGGTTACACGGGGTACCTATATCTATTGTGTCAGATCGAGATTCACGCTTTACTGTAGAGTTTTGGAAGAGTCTCCAAACAGCGATGGGAACAACATTGAACTTGAGTTCAGCTTTTCATCCATAGACCGATGGGCAAACTGAACGAGTTAACCAAGTAATGGAGGACATGTTACGTGCTTGTGTCATTGATTTTGAGAATTCTTGGGAAATGCACTTACCTTTGATAGAGTTCGCTTACAACAACAGTTATCATTCGAGCATAGGAATGGCGCCTTTCGAAGCTTTGTACGAAAGACCTTGCTGATCGCCGTTGTGTTGGACTGAAGTCGGAGATACTCAACTTCTTGGGCCAGAGATGGTACGAGAAACCAATGAGAAGATTCAGATTGTACGTGAGAAGATAAAGACAGCCCAGACTAGACACAAGAGTTATGCTGACAAGCGACGCAAAGATTTAGAGTTTGCCGTTGGAGATCACGTGCTACTCAAAATTTTGCCAATTCGAGGAATCTTCAGATTCGGTCAGAAGAGAGGCAAGTTATCGCCGCGATTCATCGGACCATTCGAGATTCTAGAACGTGTTGGGAAAGTTGCTTATCGACTTGCATTGCCGCCAAAGATGTCAGGAGTGCACAACGTTTTCCACATCAGTATGTTGAGGAAATGTGTTCACAATCCAGCACACGAGATCAACTTCGAAGATATTGAAGTCAACGACAACGTTTCATTCAATGAAGGACCTGTTCGTATTTTAGATCGTGGGATCAAGAAGCTCAGAAACAAAGAAATTTCGTTAGTCAAGATCCAGTGGAAGCATCATGATGAAGGAGAAGCTTCATGGGAGCTAGAGTCAGAAATGCGTGAGAAGTTTCCATTTTTGTTTCAGACCTTGTATGTTTTGATTTCGAGGACGAAATCTTTTGTTGAGTGGGGGATGATGTAATACCCTGTATTTTCAATAAATATTTAATGCAGAGAGATTCTATATATTTCCTTTGGTCCTTCATGGAAAATTCATCTTCGATCGATCGGAGCTCGTTCGAGCGATCGAGAGTTTTAGAGTTCAAGCGATCGAACCTTGTTCGAGCGATCGAAACCCTACCGACCTGAAGTTAATACGTGGTCCCTACTTCAATCGATCAAAGCCTTCTTCAATTGATCTAACCTGACCGAACTGAGTTCGAGCGATCGAACTACCTTCGATCGATCGAACCTGTAATCATTTGAATTCCAGGTTTCTCGCAGAAACAGCCACCTGCACCCCTCTCCCCTCTATATATATACTGCACTCGTGTATGTTGGGTGTTTGCTGAAGTTTGAGAGAGTTGTGAGTTTTGTGTTTATATATATAACACACATCCATATATCTCTCTCTACATATATACACACACCTATAGATATATATATATACTCATAACTGGACAAGAAGAAGAAGAACAAGAAGAAGGAGAGAAAGAGAGAAGGAGACAGGGAGAGACAGAAGAGACAGAGGCAGAGAGAGAGAATGAGAGGCCATTGGAGAAGCTTGGAAGCTTTCAAGCAAGCCAAACGCGCCCTTAACGACTTTCGGTGAGTTCCAAACTCACTCGATAACTTAGTCATGATGTTTTACGAGTTCTGGAAGAATTAATTATAGCTCAAACACCCCTAGCACATTCTGCACGTTCACTGGCAGAATCTGTGGAAGACGAAGTTCGACCGATCGAACTGAGTTCAATCGATCGAACATCCCTGAGTCTCAATCGATCGAGAATACTTCAATCGATCGAGACCACTTTCACGTAAATCGATTGAGAATACTTCAATCGATCGAGACCGCCTTCACTTCGATCGAACATCACTTTCTTCGAGCGAGATGATCTCAATCGATCGAACCTAGCAGAACATGAATGTATTCCTTTCAGTTATAATGCATAGTGCGTGGTTGTTTAATTGTTGATTCATGTTCCTATTATGCGATATTATGGATTACGGAGGTAATGGGATACGATAATGAGATTGAGATAACATAGTGAGTAACGTAGTCGGGTTCGAAACGTTAGTAATAGTATGACGTGACAACGAGATAAGTTTGAGATGATAACACTGGGTAGTATTGGATAACTGGGAGTTAAGTCAGTAAGATGATTGGTATGTTCAAGGTTGTGTGAGTCGAGCTGATGATTCGCTCAGGTTGAATCCAATAAGTGTATGTCAAGGATTTGATCAGGACCATGAGAATCATGGGTGCACAGTACTCGCAAGAGTTCTTAAAAGCGGTGAACAGTAAGAGTTCTTAAAAGCGGTGAACAAGAGTAGATGTGGTGATGAGAACATGGCGGCTAGCACAAGGTGGAATGCGGACCCGAACCACGTGCCAATTGGTCCGGTTACAAGGGCGCGAGCAAAGCGGTTCAAGGACAATCTCAATGGGCTGGTTCAAAAAAATTTGGGTTGAGACTAATCTGAGTGGCCCAAAGGAGGATACTAGTGATCCACAAGGCTGGGTGTCCATGATTCAAGCTCTAGAATAAATTATAGGCTTGCATGCCAACTTAGGGATTTTTTATATTCATTAGTTTCCTTTTATTTTAGTTTTGGGATGAATTATATTGGACCATAATATTTCGTAGGCTTAAAAGGGCCCAACTTTAAGCCTCAGCTATTTAAACAGTTTTAGGGTTTGTAATATTCAGTTTTGATCATTAAATATTGTGAGAGTTTTCTCTTTGGTTCTTTGAAGAACTATTCGAACTTATCAGATTTACTCTGTGGCGTTCATACCTGGACTTATCAATCGAGTTTTCCATCCTTGATTGTGGCGTCTTCATCCTTTATACCAAGGTTCGCATCTGTTATAGGTGTTGGGTCGCGGTTTCCATTGAATCTGACAGTAGAACGGTCCGAGGCATTAATCGTGTTACGGGTTTCGTCACATTATTGGCGGGGTTCGTATCAGTTGGTATCAGAGCACAGTTCTAGTCTCAGGTTTATCATATCTTTTTCGTTTCTGTTCTTATTCGTTTCTTCTGGTTCTGTTCTTATTCGTTTTTGTTTCTGTTCGTTTTCTTATTCGTTCTCGTTTCTGAACCGTATAAAAAAATAAAAAAAAAGTGTTCGATTACGATCTGGAATTTTGTGTTTAGGGTTTGCGAATCTGATCTGTGATTTGCCCTTGTTACTTCGTGTTTGTTCATTCTCGTGATCGTTGTTATTCTGGGTTTTTTTTTTCTTCTTGGAATTAGGGTTCCTGAATCAGATACGTGAACTGTGAAGTCTGCCTGATTATTCAAGAAAAAAAAAAAAAAAAAGAAAAAAAGAGAGAAAAAAAAAAAAAGAAGAAAAAAAAAAAAGAAAAGAAAAGAAGAGAAGAGATCTGTAGGGGAGAAAAAAAAAAAAAATACAAAAACTCGGCTTAAAAATTTATTTTTGTTTTGTGATATTTGGGGTCTAAGGAGTCCGAATCTGACCTTACTCCATAGTGCGAATTTTTTTTTTTCGAAAATTCCATTTTTTTTGTGCTTTTGGAAACCTAGCCATCCGCGTTCGTTTTTAGTCGTGCTTTCAGCGTCCAAATTTGATTGGTCTAGTTTGGGTATGGATTGTTACTGAGAAATTCTAGTCATTGTTTGAGCAGTTTCATAAGAACCGAGTGAGAATTACTACGAGTGGAAAAAGGCAAGAGTGGTGAGCACATAAGAGGGTAAAAGCCAAATTGATTTTCAGTTTAAACACGAGTGAACTTGAGTGATACATCCTAGTTGAGTGAAACACGTGAGCGAGAGTTGTGAGGTCCTGTATATTTTTTTTATCTAAATCTTTGTTTTGCAGCGAAATATGGCCCATAAAGACGAAATTAATGCCGGGGAGGTTTCGGGAGAGACTGATCAGAAACTACTATTGGAGGCATTAATGGGTGAAATGAGGAGGGTATTGAGGACAGAGATGGAACAAGTTCATGAACGGATAGATAGAGTAGAGAATGCACGTGTGGAGCAGCCACAAAACAATGCTCCTCATGGACGTAGAAGAGAGAGAGTTCAACCGAGGGGAGTGAGAGTTGAAGAAGAGGAGTATTTTTGGGGAGACTTTGACGAAGAAAATGATCAGGGGTCAATAGATAATCATAGGAGATATGGTGGTCGGGGTAGAGAAGTTAGGTTTAGAGAAGCTAGGAACCGGGAAGATAATAATTTGGGTAGTATTAAGATGAAGATTCCTTCGTTTCAAGGGAAGAATGATCCGGAAGCCTATCTAGAATGGGAGAAGAATGTAGAATTAGTATTTGATTGCCACCATTACTCTGAGGCTAAGAAGGTAAAACTTGCTGCCATTGAATTTTCTGATTATGCTATCATTTGGTGGGATCAATTGGTGTTGAATAGGAGAAGAAATAGGGAGCGTCCAATAGAGACATGGGAGGATATGAAAACTGTGATGAGGAAGCGGTTGGTTCCAAGCTATTATTACCGAGAGTTGTACAACAAGTTGCAAAGTTTGAGGCAAGGTAATAGGAGTGTGGAAGAATATTATAAGGAGATGGAAGTTGCTATGATTCGAGCGAATGTAGAGGAAGATCGAGAGGCTACAATGGCTAGATTCTTAGTTGGGTTGAATCGGGAAATTGCCAATGCAGTGGAATTGCAACACTATGTTGAGTTGGAGGATATGGTACACATGGCTATTAAAATTGAGAATCAACTCAAGAGGAGGGGCAGCAGCACACGTCCAAGCCAAAATCCAAGCCAAAATTCCAATACATCCGCTTGGAAACCAAATAATTGGAAAAGAGATGAGAAGCAGCCTTTGGTGAAGCCAAAAACTGAGCAAAAACAAGAGGTGGCCAGCCATGGAAATCAAGGTAAATCCGATTCGTCTACTTCTCGGAACCGTGATATTAAGTGTTTTAAGTGCCAAGGTAGGGGACATATAGCTAGCCAATGTCCGAACAAGAGAGTTATGGTGTTACGAGATAATGGTGAGATTGAAACCGAAGATGAAGATGACAACGAATCTGTGCCACCATTGGAGGATGCCGATGATGAAGAGTACGCTGCCCAAGGGGATTTGTTAGTGGCAAGGAGAGCTCTAAATATGCAGGTTAAGGAAGATGATGAGGCACAACGGGAGAACATCTTTCATACGAGATGTCATGTCAAAGATAAGGTGTGTAGTGTGATCATAGATGGGGGGAGTTGTACTAATGTTGCTAGCACAACTTTGGTGGAGAAATTAGGGCTGCCAACAATCAAGCATCCACGACCTTATAAATTGCAATGGCTCAATGATAGTGGTGAAGTAAGGGTAACTAAACAGGTGTTAGTTTCTTTTCGTATTGGGAAATATGAAGATGAAGTTTTGAGTGATGTGGTTCTGATGCAAGCTGGACACTTGTTGTTAGGGAGGCCATGGCAATTTGATCGACGTGTTAAGCATGATGGTTTCACAAATAAATACTCGTTCGTGCTTAATCAAAGGACAATCACCTTAGTGCCTTTGACACCGAAGCAAGTTTATGAAGATCAAGTGAGGTTGCAAAGGGAAAGTGAACAAAAGAGAAAGAGTGAGAAAAATGAGAGAGAAAAAGAAAAGAAAAATGCAGCCATTGAGGGAAAATTAGAGGGAAACCAAAAAAAGAATTTTTATGCAAAAGCGAGTGAGATCAAACGAGCGTTGTTTTCAAATCAGCCTATGATTGTACTTTTGTACAAAGAGGCATTTTTAAACACTAACCAAATTGACTCATCTTTGCCTAGTTCTGTTGTTTCTCTTTTGCAGGAGTTTGGTGATATCTTTCCCGAGGAGGTTCCACATGGTTTACCCCCTATTCGAGGGATTGAACATCAAATTGATTTCGTGCCCGGTGCTACCATTCCAAACCGACCAGCCTATAGAAGCAATCCTGAGGAGACAAAGGAGCTACAAAAGCAGGTTAGTGAGTTGATGGAAAAGGGGTACGTAAGAGAAAGTATGAGTCCATGCGCCGTTCCGGTGATTTTGGTTCCTAAGAAGGATGGGACGTGGAGAATGTGCGTTGATTGCCGAGCCGTCAACAACATAACGGTAAAGTATCGACACCCTATTCCTTGCTTAGATGATATGTTAGATGAGTTGCATGGTTCTTGTATATTTTCTAAGATTGACTTGAAAAGTGGGTATCATCAAATTAGAATGAAAGAAGGTGATGAATGGAAAACTGCATTTAAAACAAAATATGGTTTGTATGAATGGTTAGTTATGCCTTTTGGATTAACTAATGCTCCTAGTACTTTTATGAGATTGATGAACCATGTTTTGCGTGCTTTCATTGGAAAATTTGTAGTTGTTTATTTTGATGATATCCTGATTTATAGCAAAAACTTGGAAGAGCATTTGAAGCATTTAAAACTTGTGTTAGATGTGCTTAGAAATGAAAAGTTGTTTGCTAACCTAAAGAAGTGCACTTTTTGCACCGATAAGCTTGTGTTTCTTGGTTTTGTTGTGTGTGCACAAGGAATACAGGTTGATGAAGAAAAGATTCGTGCTATCCAAGAATGGCCAAGCCCATCTAGTGTAAGTAATGTGCGAAGTTTTCATGGACTTGCTAGTTTTTACAGGAGGTTCGTGAAAGACTTCAGTAATATAGCTGCACCGATAACCGAAGTCATCAAGAAAAATGTTGGGTTCAAATAGGGGGAAGAGCAAGAGAAGGCATTTCAATTACTCAAGGAGAAGTTAACTCATGCACCTTTACTTGCTTTACCTAACTTTACAAAAACTTTTGAAATTGAATGTGATGCTTCAGGTTTAGGTATTGGCGCCGTGCTTATGCAAGAAGGAAGACCGATTGCATACTTTAGTGAGAAGTTAAGTGGGGCTGCCTTAAACTATCCCACGTATGACAAAGAGATGTATGCATTGGTTCGAGCTTTGGAGACATGGCAGCATTACTTGTGGCCTAAAGAGTTCGTGATTCACACCGATCATGAGTCTTTAAAGCACCTTAAAGTCCAACACAAGCTGAACAAGAGGCATGCACGATGGGTTGAATTCATTGAGACGTTTCCATACGTCATTCGATATAAACAAGGTAAGGAGAACATCGTTGCCGATGCACTTTCTCGAAGGTACATTCTAATCTCTACTCTTGATGCTAAGATTCTTGATTTTGAGCATATTAAGGAATTGTATCCTTTAGATCTCGATTTTAGTGAAGAATTTGAATCTTGTGAAAAAACAGCCCATAATAAATTCTATAGGCATGAGGGGTTTTTATTTCGAGAAAATAAATTGTGCATTCCAACTTGTTCAGTGAGAGAGTTGCTTGTGCGAGAGTCACATGGGGGAGGGTTAATGGGACATTTTGGGGTAGTAAAAACATTAGCCGTTTTACAAGAACACTTCTATTGGCCACGCATGAAACAAGATGTTGAGAGAATTTGTGGTAGATGTGTCACATGTAGGCGAGCGAAATCTAGAGTACAACCCCATGGCTTATACACACCTCTTCCAATTCCTAGTGAACCATGGATTGATATTTCAATGGATTTTGTGTTAGGTTTACCTAGGACTAAACACGGTCGAGACTCAATTTTTGTGGTTGTGGATAGATTTTCCAAGATGGCACATTTTATTCCATGTCACAAAACTGATGATGCTTCACATGTTACTAATTTGTTCTTTAAGGAGATTGTGAGATTACATGGTATGCCTAGAACCATTGTTTCGGATAGAGATGCTAAATTCTTGAGTTACTTTTGGAAGACCTTGTGGTGTAAGTTGGGGACTAAGTTATTATTTTCTACTACTTGTCATCCACAAACTGATGGTCAAACTGAAGTAGTAAATAGGACTTTATCTACTTTGTTAAGGGCTATTATTAAAAAGAACATCAAAACATGGGAAGAATGTTTACCACATGTTGAGTTTGCTTATAATCGTACTATCCATTCTGCTACTAAATTTTCACCCTTTGAAATTGTGTATGATTTTAATCCTTTAACTCCTTTGGATTTATCTCCTTTACCTGTGACTGAGCGTGTTAATTTAGATGGGAAAAAGAAAGCAGATTTTGTTAAGCAGATTCATGAGAAAGCAAGGCTCAATATTGAGCGAAGAACGGAGCAATATGCAACGCAAGCTAACAAAGGGCGACGCAATATCATCTTTGAACCTGGAGATTGGGTTTGGGTACACATGCGAAAAGAAAGATTTCCAGCACAAAGGCGTTCTAAATTGCTTCCCCGAGGCGATGGTCCTTTTCAAGTTCTTGAGCGCATCAATGACAATGCCTACAAGCTAGAGTTGCCTGGTGAGTATAATGTTAGTACTACTTTTAATGTTGCTGATTTATCTCCTTTTGATGTAGGTGATGATTTGAGGACAAATCCTTTTCAAGAGGAGGGGAATGATGAGAACATGGCGGCTAGCACAAGGTGGAATGCGGACCCGAACCACGTGCCAATTGGTCCGGTTACAAGGGCGCGAGCAAAGCGGTTCAAGGACAATCTCAATGGGCTGGTTCAAAAAAATTTGGGTTGAGACTAATCTGAGTGGCCCAAAGGAGGATACTAGTGATCCACAAGGCTGGGTGTCCATGATTCAAGCTCTAGAATAAATTATAGGCTTGCATGCCAACTTAGGGATTTTTTATATTCATTAGTTTCCTTTTATTTTAGTTTTGGGATGAATTATATTGGACCATAATATTTCGTAGGCTTAAAAGGGCCCAACTTTAAGCCTCAGCTATTTAAACAGTTTTAGGGTTTGTAATATTCAGTTTTGATCATTAATAATATTGTGAGAGTTTTCTCTTTGGTTCTTTGAAGAACTATTCGAACTTATCAGATTTACTCTGTGGCGTTCATACCTGGACTTATCAATCGAGTTTTCCATCCTTGATTGTGGCGTCTTCATCCTTTATACCAAGGTTCGCATCTGTTATAGGTGTTGGGTTGCGGTTTCCATTGAATCTGACAGTAGAACGGTCCGAGGCATTAATCGTGTTACGGGTTTCGTCACATTATTGGCGGGGTTTGTATCATGTGGCACGCCCATGATTTGAATTACCAGAGCTATGTATGTACAGTACTCGCAAGCATTCTTAAAAGCGGTGAACAAGAGTATGGGTACATCCATGGACCAGTCATTATATGAGAACAATGTGTGGGTGCTCGCAAGAGTTCTTAAAAGCGGTGAACAAGAGCACTGGTATGTTGTGCTGATATAATCAGTTCGAGAGAGAGTCAGTTGGGAATTGTGAGATCAGTCTTAGAGTGGGAATTGATAAGAATCGATTAATGATATGTCTGAATAAAAGAGGAAGAGATATATTTCGTATCACTGTCATCTATTGTTCATAACTTTAAATACGTTATTTCTATGAGACTGCGTTAGTTAGTGCTCACTCAACTTTCAACAAGCTGGCGGCCTTTATTGCCTGGACATTCCCCGTCCAGACTATCTTGTCCTTTACAATGCAGATGACGGAACTTATGGCAATAACAATTACCCTGAAGGGAGTTACGTAGAGGATGGCCCTACTGATGCCGGTTATGCTGACAACTGCCCCTACGCCAGCTAAAGACCTGAAGATAGATAGTAGTTTATATTACTACTTTCCTTTTTCTGTTGTACTTTGTAGTTTAACGGGTACTTGGGCATATGTTGTCTCCAGACCTGTTGTGATCCTGTAGACCATACTCTGATGTTTGTAATAGATAGAATCGTGTTTATATTTCAGTGGTTTACTATTCCTGTTTGTTCCTGTTTGGACTAGTACTGTGTGGTGTGCATATCAGTGACTTTCACTTGTCATTCCCTATGGACCCATAAAGGAAATTTATTTTTCTCTATTTATGCTGCTCCGGGGCGTGACAAGTTTGACCAAAAATTAAAGTCTCCTTTTGGATGTTAAAATATTTTTATCAAATACTAGAGGTCAATAGCTTTCCAACAGTATATCTTACATAATTTCTTGATCTAAAACGAATTTGTTATGAATTTCTGAAGGTGAAAACTACGATCAATTCGGCTTTTATCGCGAATACCGCAAAACTTTCCAAAGTGACCCAACTCCAAACTATTTTTTATGGAAAGTAGACCTCAATACCTTTCCAACGGTATATCACAATCTTAATTTATATTTCGTATGAATTTTCTATGAATTTTGGATGAAATAGGACCGTTTTGCGAATTCTTGGAGTTCTGGGGGCCAAAATACAATTTCTGCTCAACAGGGGAGTTGACTGCCGCGGCGGCACTAGCCCACTGCCACGGTGGTAGTGTCCAAATGCCACAGCGGCACTCGGAGTGATTTTCCATTTTTTTTGTAATTTTTGGTTCATTTTTGGGTTTTAATTAAAATTTTCAACAAATAAAACGACATAGCTTTGTTTATTCTGGGATTTTGGACCAATTAGAGACTTTGTAAAACCCAAAATACCTCCCCAAATTGGCCTATAAAGGAAACCCATTTGCTTCCATTTGGGGGAGAGCTTGGAAGCCATTAGAGAGAGATATAGAGAGTTAGGAAGAAATAGAGAGAGAAATAAAGATTTTATTCTTCATATCCAAGCCAAATGTGAGTTTTTATTTAGTTTTCTCAAAACTAAACTAGTATTTATAAGATTTCAATTCATTTTCTTCATCTTCTTTGAGTTTCCAAGGATTTAGAGAGCAATCTACACCCACATACACACATATATGAGAGGTTGAATGCTTGCGGTTCCACCATTGAATATCATCTATTGATTGTTTATTTTCTTGCTTATATACAATGTTCATCTCCTCTTACCTCATTTCTTTTTTATTTTCTTTGTTTTACTTATAGTTCATCATCATCTAAATGATGACATGAAGTTTGAGGTGAGTGAATCATTATGGATAGTAGCTCTTGACCTCAAAAACATGTTTAATAGATGATGATTATAACTTCAATACCTCCAAGGTATTCTTGAAGTTATATTCAAAATAAAAATAAATCTCTCCAATAACATTGGGGGTTCTTGATGATGAGATTGATGTTGATATTCCAAGAGGTCATAATCTCTATTTGATGTCGAAAATATACTTTTGAAACCTCTATTTCAAAACCCCTCTTTAACCTCCTCATTTTGATCTCAAGAAAGAAAAACTCTAGTTTTTCCCAAAATCTTCAAAACAGTAAACCAAAACAGTGAGTGATCCGAGTTCAAAGATTTCTCTAGAACTCAATACTCAATGTATGGATGCAAGACCACTTGAAAAGTCTTCCTAACTCATTAGAGAGCACCCATGATTTTTGGTTTGACGTGGAAATACTTGGAAGGGTTCCATTTTGGCCCAAACATTCACTCCAGATGTTCTTCCTTTGCTGTCACAACAGCTTGGTTTACTTTCAACTTATTTTACAGAAAACTTTTCCAAACCAGGTGGTCCCAACTCATTGTTTCCTTGAACATCAATGTCTTAGGAAACGTTCTGTATAAAATGGGCTCCTGGATCATTTGTTTTCATTTTCTAAGATGTTTTAACATTTCAATCGACAATACAAACTCTGTTTCTGAGTAACCTCTATTGTTCATATGATTTCTCTCAATCTGTAATAGTTATTAAAGATTGGCTTTTTGGGTTGTGTTCTAGACACAATAAGGAAGATCTTCATAAAAAAATCATGAATTAAAAACATCCCTAACCCCTCTTTTCAATTTCTACAATATCAAGTCACTGTTCTGTCCACTATTCACAGCAAACACACTTTTACTTCCATCCTTTGATTTGGTGCTTACATGCATTCCAAATTAGCTCATGTCTTAGGAATTAGTTCATACTACATTTTTACATATCCCATGATGATCTCCTTCATTCATTCATACACATTCTAGACTTCTAAGTCATTCTAGGAATCCATGAACACAAAACACACTACAACCTTGGCACATTCTAGATACATACATTGCATCCGTGCAAAGATTTGGGGCTTTTGTGACTCCTAATCTAAGAAGGTTATAAGGAATGAATTTGATCACACGTTCATGCTTCCCCCTCGATCTAATCTTCATTTCTCATCCGTCCCGGGGATTGAGAGGTCTTCTTTCCTCAAAGATTAACATGTATCATACTAGCTTGCTAAGCATATTTTGATTTCTTTATTTATTTGTTTCAAGAACAATTCATGTCCCCTCTAGATTAGGGACACTTAACTACTTGATATGTGATTAGATGATTTTTCCTAGGTTTGCTCGTGTGATTTTTCACTTTGCATTGTGTGATGCTTGGCTTAGATCTTATGAATGGTATTTTATCTTTAGATCTTCCATTTCAAGTTTCTTATGTGATGTAATATACCTATAATAAATATTAACTGTCGAACCATACATAGTATAAGATAATCTATTTGGATGCTAATTGAGGCCCGTCGAAAGACGGGGCGAGTTGAGGGTGTTTTAGTCTTGACAAAGGCTCATTCCTCTCTCGTACCAAAACCCCGAGCCAAGTTCTTTGGTTATGAAAGGTCGGTGCCCTTTATCCATTTGGGTGAGTCAAAATTAGGTTTCTTGGTTCCTTAAAGACCAAGTAGCGACTCTGTATCTGTTTCCAATAGATGTTACTTTTCTTTCTTTGATCTAAATCAATTTCAAACAAAAACAAAAAGAAGTGGAATTCCGCGTGTCCACAGGCATGAGAAATCGGTTTGTGCAAGTAACTGGTTTCTGGGATCAGATTTCTGTTATGTTGATTTCTATACTTTGTGTAATTATACCTCAAATTTATCAGCATGAAACCTTGTTATATGTTTATTAGAAACTGCATGTTAATATCCTAGACTAATTAATGAACTTATGCATGTGTTTTATGTGTTAAACTTACGCTAAGTGCTTTGAACTTATGGAACATGCCTTGATAGTTGTACATAGACTCAAGAATGAATCTATATGTATTATTAGAACTGCTGTGAAGATGTTATACTATCTGTAGGAGTATTTATGTTTAGTACCCCGAGCTTAATGTGTCGTACATTGCATGTAAAGAAAGATTCTTAAAAAGGACTCCAGAAACTGATTAGTGGGTAGAAATCGATTTCTGGGACCTCTCCCTGAAACCGATTAGTGGGAGTAACCGGTTTGTGGGTGCTATTTCTGGAAAAGTTTCTTTAAGATATGTTTATCGCCATAAACTAAATATTAACGCTTTTTCGGATTTAGTTAGCATATTATGATGTAAAATAGAATGATGGACGTATAAACTGGACTTAATAGTTGTAATTAGAAGTTATATAATGAACCAAACTCCATAATGAGTGATGCGTACGAGGTCAGGGTTATGTGAGAATCAATTGTGCTACGGTAGGAGTAGCTTATTCTGAGATTAAGTGTCAGATAGGTAAACCAAGTCGCAGAGGCCAGGATGGTATAAGAAGGATATAGCTGTCAGGTTGGTGGCCACGAGAGGCCTAGTGTGATGACGGATTAGAGTGGTGAGTTAGGACTCTGTGTCAGACTCAGTGTTGTGAGTTAGAACTTCATGTTGGACTCAGTTTGGTTATGATAGAACTTCGTGTCAGACTCAGTTTGGTTGTGATAAGACTTCGTGTCGAACTCAGTTTGGTTGTGATGGGACTTCATGTCGGACTAGTGTTGTGAGTTGGAACTCCACATCAGACTCAAAATGGATGTTAGGACTTTGTAACGGGTTGATTGGGAAAGCTAGGACTCCATGTCGGGCTTATTTGTTAGGTCGAGTTGAACACTTTGGTTCTTTATGATGAAGTGAAGGGTAGTGTGAACACATCGATTCTTCGTGACGAAGTGAAGGGTTATATGAACACTTCAGTTCTTCGTGACGAAGTGGAGGGTTGTGTAAACACTTTAATTATTCATGACGAAGTGAAGGGTTGTGTGAACACTTCAGTTCTTCATAACGAAGTGAAGGTTGAGTTGAACACTTCGGTTCTTCGTAGTGAAGTGAAGGTTAGTATAAAGTGGGTAGACTCTCTGCTATTGTTGTCTAGAGTTGAGATTCCAAGTAGACTCTGGTTGCAGGTTACTACAGTATCTTTGGGATGTTGAGATTGGTCGTGTTGATTGTCTGTATTCTCTTCGAATACTTAGTCAGGCTTGTTAGTGGTTAATGTGAAAGGACCTTAAAAGACGTAATAGAAGGAATAAATGTGTTTTATTATGTGTGGCTATATAAGTTCCATTTGATTTAGTTTTCTCACTCGGCTTTCATAAGCTAATGGCGTTCATGTCGCTGGACATTCCCATGTCTAGTTTATCCAAGTAACGGGTACACAGGTGGTAATTGAGGAGGAATGCGTGGAGGAAGATTACACCGAGGAGGATTATGGCTACGCTAGTTAGAGAAAAGACTAGTAGTTGTAATCTTTTAAATGTTTTTGGCTGTAGGAACTATCAGAAGACTTTATCTATCATTTGTAATATCTCCTGTATGACCCTAGAGCCATAAGACAATGTTGTATCCATGGAGTTGTAATAGCTGAACTAGTATTTTAATTTCCTTTTTAATATAACTGTGAATGTTAAGGTTGGCTTTATCTTATGGTTAGTCATGTTGCTTTTATTATTGATGAGTTATGGACAATTCAGTGATTCAACCAGTCATGTGATTAAGGGTCAGAGATGGAAATTTTATTTTCCCCTATTTTTGCTACATTGGGGCATGATAGAGATTTTTGGTATCAGAGCCCTAGGTTATAAGACGTGTACGCCGATTGTCCTACGCACTTTAAGTTATAAACCATTAGGCCTTTTCCACCTATAAAGATACTAACTTTATGATAGTTTTATATTGGACAGGCTAGCATGGCACCTTTTCATGTCCAACACAGATTCGGAGGACATTGGATATACTCAGACCACATAGAGCTAGTCGACATGTGGCATGATATGCACGTGATGGAGATCCAGGATACAATGATCCTACAGATAGAGGCACACTACCGAGAGAGCACCCTTAGACTCATTCATCAGGAGACAGTCGGTATGATTCAGGATCGCCATACTTTTAGAGTCATTACCTTTCGAATGGAGTTGAGACCCCTACCTTTTCCCATAGGACCACCTTCCCTTATACCACCACCCCCACCGGAGGAGCCTAGAGCTGATGTACCTATAGTTGCAGAGCCAATCATTGAGCCTGATGGTGAGGATGAGTCAGATGATGATGATGAGGATGATGAGTCAGATGACGACGAGCCAAAGATGGGTATGGAGGAGGAAGATGATGATGGAGAGGATTCAGCAAAGGACATTGATCCCGTAGAGGATGCTGATCTAGTAGTAGATGTTGACCCAACTGAGGATGTGGATGAGGGGCCACCCGAGGGAGACATAGCTGAGGAGGATCTAGTAAGGGCTGATGACGATGAGGATCCAGCAAAGGATGCTGACGAGGATGGAGTGATGGTAGTTATGGAGGACAGAGGCCCAGAGTTGGACGACGACTTTAAGGATGCAAGGCTGGAGCCTTTGGATGAAGACGACAATGAGATGTTCAATGAGTTTGACCCATACTTAGACTAGGTTTCATATGAGGAGATTCTGACCTAGGATGATGCTCCACTATATGAGTCAGATATGGACTTTTGGGATAGGATTCCCAGGATTTAGGGCTCTACTTTTAATAGGGCTAGTATCCCATCTTTGTGTATATAGTATGTACTCAGGCATGTAACACGTGTTAGTAATAATGTGTATGCCTTTCCCATGTATATGTTTTTGGTACTATTCCCTATTGTGTAAATATTTAGCTTGCGGGCTTTTCCATGTAAATGTTTTTGTAACAATGCTGTACTATGTAAATATTTGACGTTGTCAATGAACACTTGTTTTTTTTTTATATATAATGCTCTATGTGATGAAAAGTATGATTGATTGATGAGAATCAACATGGGCCATTACAAGATCCATTGCATGTTCCAAATGGGCCAATTACAAGAGCAAGGTCCAAAAAGATCAAAGAAGCTTTCAATGGACTGATTCAAGAAATTTGGGCTGATTTTAGCATTCCTAAGAGTGGCCCAAAGGGAAATGAAGACTATGTCAATTTAATTCATGCATGTGAAGATGTGGACTGAATATAACCTTTAAGATATAGCTACATATGTT